>APFE030695538.1:0-21329 GCA_000404065.3 Pinus taeda | reverse complement strand
TAATTTAAATATTATTGTTCAAATATAACAGTTACTTGGAAATGATGTCTCTACATTGCTCTCTATTTAAGCCTTTGCCATGGTCTGCCTCTTCATCTGGTCTCGATGATGAACCACACTTGTTGGTTCGAAACACGTCAACCAAAAATTTCTCTTATGTGATTTCTACCAAAAGACTTTGCTTCATACATGTTTCTTGTTATGCGTGTTTGTAAGGACACAATCGGCTTTGAAACCATCCTGCATCTTAGAACCATCAAAGTGAAGAGTCCAAAATTTACAAGCTACGAAGTTATTTCCTATATAATTAGTATTATTATTACTAGTAATGTTATGTACATCTATATTACATAAATCAGTTGCACCAGTTGGAGAACAAGGAAGGAGCTCCAGTTGTGTATCTCATGGAATCATTAATGGTTGTGCAAGATAACACCCAAGGTCAATTTTCAAAAATAAATTACCAAAAAATTAGATCAACGAAAGCGGCCGACTCATTTTCCCTTCAAAGTATGTAATTGTTTATTTCATGTAAGGTTCTATTTCCACCCGGATTTGATTGTTCTTTCCCATGTACAGAAGCCACAAATGGCACAAGTCGGTCACAAAATACTTTTATAATTCGCTTGACAACTCTCGACTAAGGAGTAAACCATATGATTTCGGTATGTCCATAATTATGATATTCATACATTGGTGAACTCGATCATCTTTAGATAATTTGATAAGCACATTTATAAGTTCACCAATAGCCTGGACCAAAGACTTGTCTAGCTGAATAATCCATCCCTCTGTTTTGTCCCATTTGTTATTTATTTTATTTGCGACAGACAATGACATTACATTTACATATGCACCAGAATAAACTAAACAATTATGAACATTGTAATTGAAAATTTCAAAAGTCAATAGAAACAAATGGAAAAGAGTATTAGCCTCTAATGTTGTAGCGTTAATTGCTGACTCTAGGGGACCAGAAGAGTTAGTAGATACCTTCTGGGAAGAAGCAATATTACCTGATGAGCCCTGATCAAGGGCTCAGGCAAGTATTTCCTGCTCGCTTTCTATTCTTGTGAGGTCAAAGATCAAAATATGTGCACGTGATTTCTTCATATCATCTAATATTTTATAGTAAAGTGCAGTGGGGATTGCTAAAGTGTCTGGAGGAGTGACTTTGTTTCACACTTCCGAAGAGGTGGCCTTACTTTTACTATTGGCGGGAGTTTTCGTTTCTTAGTAGCATTTCCAAACTTATTCGGAGCTTGGATGACTTGTGGTGTGTTATGAAACCAACTCAAGAAAAAATATAGAAAAGATAGATTAACGCCTTAGAATTCAGCCTCTTCGAGGGGGCAACCTCCTTTACATTACATAAATGAACAATTCTTGGATGATTCAAATGACAAAACCTCCTTTCTATATATAGGAGTCTAAGGAGTCACAATATAACCCAGCCGACCTAACAATAATAATATAAAGCCACAAAAATAACAATAGAGGGATTCTATGGGGCACAGTAATAACAATATGGGGACAATAGGGTCACAACAATATTAATAAGGGGGTAATCACTAGTATTATAAGGACCCAACAAGGTCAAATAAGTGGTCATAGGTGGGGCTACCTCTGGTATCCTGTATAATGTATTACACAAAGAAATAATAGTAGCACGAGGCTTTGAATCATACATAGCATGTCGCCTCCACAAGTATGGTTGGCCTAATAATACATCACAAACATCAAGTGGTGCAACATCACACAATACCTCATCTATGAAGGGCTTGATGTTGTAGGGAAGGTGACACTGTTGGCGGACTCAAAGATCTCATCTTTGGTGAAGCCACCCGATACTATATGGTTGCAGGTGTGGTATGGTTGGTAGTCCCAACCGCTTCATGACCTCTTTTGAAATGAGGTTATTTTGGCTGCAACTATCAACAATGAATCACAGCGACGAACCCTTCACCCACATCTATGAGTGGAAAAGATGCTCCCCCTCCTCTGGATCTTCGGGCTCATTCTTTTGAACCTTAGTGGTGGCAACAGTGGTGCTAGGCTCCACATAAATGATTTTCTTCCCTTTTTCATTCCCCTTGTTGGGTTCTAATTGAGGGTCGGATTATGCATCTGATTCTGAAGCCTTCAACTCAACCACCAGTGACTGCATTGTCTGAAAATCCCTTGTGTTCTGAGTGGGGCTCTTATGGAACTCACACCACTTTCTTGTGTCCTTCTTTGACTTCGTGGTGTTGTTCTTTTCTTGCGGCTTCGACGAGTTAACATGGGTCACCGTGCCTTGGCTTTGTCCTTCATTCTTAGGATTCGCAGATCAAAAGTCTCGCTTCTTTTTTTTAAACTTTTGCTCGATCTTGACAGCATATCGGTATGTCGTGCTGAGTGAGGAGACATTCAGGAACTCCATCTCATCCTAGATGTACCTATGTAAGAAGCTGCGGTATTTGAGTACCAAATGTAGCTCAAAATCCTTGATACCTAACTTTGTGTGAAGGGTATGAAAAATATTTTTGAACTTCAGCAGATCTTGCTCCCTTCCTTGCCGCAACGTGGTCCACTTTAAGTATTTATTCTCAACGATTTTGACAGGGTAGTATTGCTCCTTGATGGCATCCCAGAATAAATTCCAAGTGGGTGTGACTGAAAATAGTGAGCCCGTACTTTCATCCTTCTATTTGCAGTAGGTTTCCCACAAGTCTTTAATGTGGGGGGATGCTTTGAGAAGAGCGAAGGTAATATTTTCCCATCTGGAAAAATCATGAATAGAAAAACACACTTCTAACAAATTTAACCATTTATCTACAACATATGGATCTATCTGACCCTCGAATATGGGGATTTCAAAGTTAACATGTACCTTAAAGGGTGTGGCATTTCCAGAGTAGCTGCTGGAAGTAGATGCGTTGCCCATGGGTAGCTACTGAAGGATCTGGGCAAATCACGTTGCTTTGTCGTTCAAGGGCTTCATCGAGCAAGATTTTGATAGGATCTTCTGCCTCCTTGTCCTTCTTTTCATCCGCCCTAGGAGGCCATTGGGATTTGTGAAGCTGGCCTTGCAAAGGTTCAACTAGTTCAAGCCCTAACTCCTTATATCCTGACCTCGTTGGGGAGATGCAAAGAAAAACAAAGAAAAAAACAGACCCCTTTGATACCACTAATCCGTATTTAAACAGGAACGCAAAAAATTATAGAGATAACTATAAATACAGAGATGCAGTAGAAATAATACTTTATTTCATTAATGTAAAATACTGAATATGTTTACAAACAGAAATGGAAATAAACTAGCTAGGGCGATGGTAGCTTATCTCTGAGAAGAGATGTGGTGGCTACATGCCCCTGAGTTATCTTACAATGAGCCCTAAATGCCTATTTTTTGTTGAGAATCAATGGAAAACCCTAAAAATCCAAAAACCTAACCCTAGGAGATGAAGCGCCAAACTATGGGCCTCGTTTTGCGTAAATTATTACATCAACTTCTCGGGGCTGTAACTTTGGCATACAATCTCCGTTTGATGTGCACAATACCTCGTTAGAAATATCTATTTGAGGAATAAAACTTTGGAATGAGAAGCATCGATCCATGGATCCATGTTGCTCCCAATTTTTCCAAAAAACATCGTTTAAGGCCTCAAAATGGCTCCAAAAGTTCAGGACCCGAAAAAATGCTAAAAATAGTACACTGTGATACAGTTAAGGAAACTGAAAAACTGAAAGAGATAGTTGTGTGGGTCCAAGTGGGATAGGTGGGTGGCCACCAACATCCACCTGGATCATTCCTCCCCACCTAGGAAGCAATGGTCCCCATTGCATTCAATTCCCCCATGAGATGAGGAAACTTCTGCTGAACTTGGTCCCTGGTGAGCTCTTCTGCAACCTTTACTATGTCTAGTAATGGTGGGAAGCATGGTTGAGGGTAGTCCACATTGAACAATCAGTGCAAGCAAAGGAATGGGGGAATGTTGTGCTCCAAAGAATTGTTTTCCACAGCCTTGGTAATGGTGTAAGGACCATATGAGAGTGGTCTAAGTTTCTGATGGGCTCTTGTAAGGCATTCTTTCTATAAATGTAACCAGACTTTGTCGCCCAGCTAAAACTTGTGTGGCACCCAATGTCCCTTCTTGTACTTGGCATTTTCCAAAATCGAGTGGCGATAGGTTAGCCTGTTGGGTAGAGGTGCTCCAGAAGTGAGATCGGATGCGTGCTTGCTATGATAGTGCAACGATACCCCTGTGGGTGAGGAGAAGATGTCCCTGTCTTCTTTCATGACTATATCCACCTGCTTCTGGTGCATGGAAGAACCCTTCGTGGGGGCCATGGATGTGGCTATGATCTTCCCCTTACTTTGAGAGCGAACCAAATAGAAAATAAATATCCTAGTCTCGGAGATGATCTTACTTCCTTTCTTAGCAGAGATCGAAGAAGTGGCGATAGGTAGCGCTACCTCTGGTATCCTGTATAATGTATTACATAATGAAATAATAACAACGTGAAGCCTTGACTCATACACAGCATGTCGCCTCCATAAGTATGGTTGGCCTAATAATACATCACAAACATCAAGTGGTGCAAAATCACACAATATCTCATCTATGAAGGGCTTGATGTTCTAGGGAAGGCGACACTGCTCTCAGACTCAGAGATCTCATCCTTGGTGAAGCCACCTGATGTTGTACAGTTGCGAGTGTTGTATGATTGGTAGTCCAAGCCACTTCATGACCTCTGCGGAAATGAGGTTCTTTTGGCTACCACTATCAACAATGAATCGTAGCGGCGAAGCCTTCACCCACATCTATGAGTGGAAAAGATGCTCCCCCTCCTCTAGATCTTCGGGCTCATTCTTATGGACCTTGGTTGTGGCAACAGTGGCACTGGGCTCCGTACCAATGATTTGCTTCCCTTTGTCATTCCCCCTGTCATGTTCTAACTCAGGGTCAGAACATGCATTTGATTCTGAAGCCTTCAACTTGGCCACTAACGACTGCTTCGTTCGACACTCACTTGTGTTGTGAGTGGGGCTCTTATGGAACTCACACCACTTTCTTGTGTCCTTCTTTAACTTCATGGTGTTGTTCTTTTCTTGCGGCTTCGACGGGTTGTCTTCGGTCACCCCGCCTAGGCTTTGTCCTTTGTTCTTCGAATTCACAGATCCAAAGTCTCGCTTCTTTTGTTTAAACTTTTGCTTGATCTTGACAGCATATCAGTATTTCGTGCCAAGCGAGGAGATGTTCAGGAACTCCATCTCATCCTGTATGTACCTGTGTAGGCAGCCACGGTATTTGAGTACCAAATGAAGCTCAAAATCCTTGATACCCAACTTTGTGCAAAGGGTATGAAAAATATTTGTGAGCTCTGGTACATCTTGGTCCCTTCCTTGCTGCAATGTGGTCCACTTTATGTATTTATCCACATAGATTTTCACAGGGTAGTACTGCTCCTTGATGGCATCCCAGAATGAATTCCAAGTGGGTGCGGTTGAAAATAGTGAGCCCGTACTTTCATCCTTCTTCTCACAGTAGGTTTGGCACCAGTCTTTGATGTGGGAGGCTCCTTTGAGAAGAGAGAAAGTAATTTTTCCTTGCTAGAAAAATCATGAATAGAAAAATACTCTTCTAGCAGATTTAATAATTTATCTATGACATCGGCATCTATCTAATCCTTGAATATGGTAATTTTAAAGTTAACTTGTACCTTAAAGGGTGTGGTGTTTCTATAGTCGTTGTTGGAAGTAGATGCGTTGCCCATGGGTAGTCGCTAAAGGATCTGGGCAAAGTTTTCCATCATTGTGTTCCTATGTCGCTCGAGGGCTTCTTCGAGCGAGATTTTGATAGGATCTCCTGCCCCCTCGTCTTTCTTTTCATGCCTATGAACTATCTTACAATGAGGCTTGAAGGCTTATGTATTGTTGAGAAACAATGAAAAACCCTAAACATCCAAAAACCTAACACTAGGAGATGAAGCGTCAAACTATGGGCCCCATTTTGGGCAAATTGGTACATCAACTTCCCGGGGTCGTAAGTTCGGCATACGATCTCCATCTGATGTGCAAAATACCTCGTTAGAAATATCTATCTGACGACTACAACTTTGGGATGAGTAATTTTATTCCGTGGCCCTATTTGGCTCCGATTTTTCCCAAAAAAACGTCGTTTAGGGCCTCAAAATAGCTCTGAAAGTTCAGGACCCGAAAAATTACTAAAAATAGTAAAATGTGCTACAATTAAGGAAACTGAAAAACTAAAAGAGACAGTTGTGGGGGTCCAAGTAGGATAGGTGGGTGGCCACCAACATCCACCTAGATCAAATTAGTTGGTATGAATTTTGGTGCAAGGTAGTTGAAGGAGTCATCTATAGGGAATAGGGTTGTTCCACACATGGGAGGCCCCACTGCCAAGAAGGGGGAGGATGGGAAGGAAGGGAGGGTTCAGGGGAAGGTAAGGGGGGTCCAAAGGTGATCTTGGATGGTGAGTTGGCTCTAGAAAATTTCCCAACTCCTGAGCCCGGGAATGAACCACCCTCAATAGAAACTATAGCTTAACAGCTTCACAGTGTCACAACAAGCTTGATTGAATTGCAACGACAACGACGCGATGACATAAATGAAGTGATTTCCTTGATGAATAATATTCAACATAACTAGTGGGTAATGCGTGAGAGATTTGATTTGGTTCGTAGAAGCCAACAACGCATCATAGAGAGGCTTGACAGGATTGAAGCCAGAATGGAACATTCAGATTTCCATGCCCATGGTGGACTTGGTCCTCATGATCCTCGTCAAGCTAAAGAGGCCTTGACTCATCCCCAAAATCTCTAAAGGTGATTGGTCATGTGTGTATCCTACATATATTTTGGCACTTATGTGTAACTTGGTCATGTGATCGTTCTAGCTTTTGCCATTCTATTTCTCGCTTTTTTATGTCTCTCCTGGCCAACAAATCCGATCAGAGTAAGACCAAGAAAAATGTCAATCCATTACAAACTATATGTAAAATTCTGAAGGACAAAAAAAACATTTAAAAAAGAAATATATATATAAAATTTGAAAAGCATATAATTAATTAAAAAATTATAATTACTTATTGATTGATATAGTTATTATAAATATTACCTAATTAACATGATTTTAATTTGATTTATGTTTATATTTAAATCTCTTATATATATATATATATATATATTATATATATATAAGAGGGGAAAAACTAAAGATAATAATAACACAATATTTTATTTAATTTATTTTACTTAATATTAATAAAAAATGTTAGTAAAATTATCTATAATATTTTTATAGTGAAATAATATATTTATAAACATAATTTTTTTAATAATATTGAAAAATAAATATTTATTTTTCAAAATTCAATATTATTCAATATTGGTGAATACCTCAGTAATGAATTATAAAACTAATAATAATAATAAGCCACGCACAAAGCCAAAGGCATTAATTATAATGTAAAGTTAAAATATACGCTGAGATGAAAACTTAAAACCTAAACGATAATATTGACCATTTATAACCGTGAAAACAACGGAAGTTCTTTCATCAACATTACTAGAGGTTGAAATCTGGGACCGATAGCAAGCCAGAAAGAAAACTAACTAAAGCCTTCGATCCATTATATGAATTCAATGAAATTGTACTATAAATCTGCAGACTGAATATCTGAATGCATTTAATGAAGATAAATGCATCAGTTTATCAAAATCCTAAGATATATTTTATTATAATATAACACACTTCACATTGCTATAATTAAATTATTATTATTAAAATTATATATAATGAGTTAAGTATTATCTATATTTTAAAAAAGATAAGTAATAACATTTTATTAGTAAAATTTTATTCTATTTTATTATAAATAAATAGATTTATAATAAAATAATTTTCTATTTAGTTATTTATTATTCATAATTAAATTTAAAAAATATTATTTTATTATTGATAATTAAATTTAAAAAATATTATTGATAATTAAATTAAATTTCTAAAGTTAAAAAACAAACTGCACAATCAATAACATACCAAATATTAAATTTGAAAACAATTTAACTCGACAACCTATATGCCATGCCCTACAATATTGATGACAACGTAAAAAATACTAATGGATGTTATGTGATAAGGTGAATTGATAACGCGTTTATCACCAGCCAAATCCTCTGTATCAAATCATACCGATAATAACATTTTTCTTGGCACAACGAGAAGCAGTGTGTCGTCTACTATACTCAGTAGGACTCACGTGGATTGCTGCCATGAATGTAGCAAACGCCTGTGAGAAGTAGTTAAGCACGTGGATTGCTTCCCCGAATGTAACAAAAACGTGTGAGAGCCAGTTAAGCACGTTGTTCTAACGGATTAAATTGCGTTTACTAAGCTCTAAAATATAGTCCCAACTTTTGGTGGGAAAGTAAGTCTTATTATGGCTAATTTCTTGAATACAGTTGTATTGAGACTCACTCTTGGCATTAGTTAAGAAATATGATTTCCCTTTGAAAAAAATTAAGAAAAGATCGTAATGTCCCAGTAAATATCTAAATTACTATTGTAAGAAAACAATTGGACAATATTGTTATTAATTGAATAATATATTATCAATTTTCTGAAGCAAGAAAATGGTTGAGAGATAGTAGGTTTGATAACTTAATTGAATAATATATTATCAATTTTTTGAATCAAGAAAATGGTTGAGAGATAATAGGTTAAGAAGTAAAATAAAGTTCGTTGCCGATAACTGAAACACCCCAGAGTAAAAAGGGATGAGGGGAGGAAAAACTCTGTTGTAGGGATAAACCTAAAAAGTTAAGAAAGGTAAGTTAAGTCTGGTGATGACTAGATACGTTAGCACTAAAGTGCAGAAGTCTGGTAGAAAACGGTGGTCTTGCAAGCTTGGGGAGATTTGGTATTGAAAACAAATATCAAGGAGGGGTAGATGACAAGCAAGAACAATGGAAGGTGAATATTAACTGTGGAAAGATTGTTCACCAAAAAACATGTACGCAGCACTGTTGATACTATTTAGTCAAAGTTGAATGATGTGGAGGGAGCAGGCTCCCACTCTGTTAAGAACTGGAAAAAGGGGTAGCAATGGGGTTTTATTTTTCTATAGTATGTGAAATAAACTTTACAGTATATTAATTACTAATTCTGGAAAAACCCTAAGGTAGTCTAGACTGAAAAGGTTGTTCCACAACGCCGTCTTAGGGTCGCAAAAGAACTACTAACCGATAGCCAGCTTAGTGAAACTGTACGTAGTTGCAAGAAATTTCTAGAAAACCCCTGAGTGAGTTTTAAGTGATTCTGTGTGGAACTGTAATTCGTTCAAGTAGTTGAATCTACATACTAAATGCATTTCTTAATTCAAAAGAAATAGTATTTCATACAGGAAGCCGATTCTGTGTAAATTAATGCATGTATTCTCAAACTAGAAGAAAGAGTATTTTGTACAGAAAACCGATTTTGTGTAAATAAATGCATGTATTCAATTTAAAAGTAATAGTATTTTATACAGGAAGCCGAATCTTGTGTAAATAACTGTATGTATTCTCATTTTTAAAAGAAATAGCAATTTCGTACGTGAAGACGATCTTGTGTAAATCAAATGCAATCATAACCCTATTCATGGCATGGTAACAGTGTTCTCTTAAACATTAAACATTCAGGAGAAAGCTAAGCAAATTAACAAACTAGGCATATATTCCCCAGAATCTCAGTAAAAACCATAGATAAGAGCAATGGTAATTTCTTAAATAAACCCGTGCAAAAGATACAAACAGGTGTAGATATAAACAATATTTACATGTTCAACTAGCTCAGCCCTTGTGGGACTAAAGAGCGGCAGAATAACCACCTTTAAGAGGCTAGGGTTCGAGCACGGAGGCTACCCTGCTACTGTGAACTTATTCATAAATTTTAGGAAAGAAAACTTAATACCCGACAGACAGAACATCTTGAATAAGATAATGAATAGATAAGAAATAAGAACAATCGTATAGTGCAAACAATATTAACAGAATCGCACTCGAAAGAATAATAATTTCTCCGAAAAATACATGAGCGATCCTCCAGTAACAGGGGATAGCTGAGCAATGAAATGAAAATTGAGCTTTTGCATTCATAGAACTATTAAACAGAAATACAAAGTTGGACTGGGAGAAATCCATAAAAATTATACAACAGCTCTATTCATAAAGCCGTGTGGCAAACACTAAGGAGATTTAAAATATTACAACAGCCCTCTTCCAGCCGAACACGGGTCTGGCCATAACAATACAACCTAGAAGCGGGTGCGGTCTTAGCCGCTCATAAAGCTTTACATTTTGTCCAAAAAATAAAAACAGACAATATGACCTCAACAACGAGCGCTGTGCGCAGCTCGATGCAAGAGGGTCTATACGACCAGAGCTTCTACGCAGAAAATACCATGGAGCGAATCATCTTTTGATAGAAAGGACTCAACCCTCGAACAAAAAGACAGAATGGAGCCGTTTGAGCTTACTGGGGTGGCTAACAGAAGCTTGAGCCCAGTGTGCATGGGAAAGAAACCTTGAAGGTGCGGTCCCGACCATAATCCAAACCTGCAGATGGCAACAGTAAGGGAAATTAGCACAGTAAAACCCTGATTGTACATTCTGGGTTATTTAAAAAGGGAACAATAGCAAAAACATCACCTGAGTTTTGGTAAAATGAACTCTGAACTTGAACGCGAAACCATTAACCATGAGCCGGAATGGATTAGCTGCAACATGTGTCAAGGTTACAGAGTAAACCATCCATCTTAGCAGGAAAGTGGAGCTTGGTGAGAAGGAGGAAAGAGGCTAATGAACCGAGGAACTTGATCGGGAGGATAGTAAAACCCTGCAAGTTACCCTGAGTCGTTGGATTAGAAACGACCAATCTCCACCGTAAATGCGAAGAAAGATCCTGAGAACACTGACAACACAGTTGTGCGCTTTAAAGCCATATGGCAGGTTGTGTAAATGTCGAGCATACCAGAGGAGCATTGAGCTCAGGCGTATGCTAGAATCTGAGCTGGAGGGGTGGTCAGTTAATCCAAAGTGATCAAGGACTTTCTTCCATATACGGAATGTCAACATCATATCAAAACTAAAATATGTAACTGAAACCTTGACTTGTGACAGAACTAGGTAAGCTGTAATAACTGGATAAGTTAACGAACCAAGTTGAGGAATGCATAGTAATAATTTATATTAACACTCTCTAGTAAGGAAGAATTTATGACAGTAACTAGTGTGAGTAATTTTTTTTTTTATGTTGTAATGCGGGGATATAACATGTGGTATCAGAGCCGAGTTTACAAAGCTAGGGCCTCTGACAAATGTGGTCAAACTAATATTATGTCCTACTTCTTGATTAATGTTAACTCACTGATGTGTGAAGTACAGGAAAATAGTAGGTGGTGAAACGTTCGGACACTGTACCAAAACACAAAATGGCTAGCCCAAGAGCTGCTGCATTCCCTGGAAATAATCCTGAATTATGGACAAAGTTAACAGAAGAGGCGTGGAGCACTAATCATACCTTGTTAGAGGTAGTTCAAGAACTAAAGAATGAGATGGCCTGCTTGTGTGAGGACAATGCAAGGCTAACTATGGAATAGGAGAAGATTTTGAAGAGCTTGTCTGATAAGCAGAATCAGCAGCAGCTAATTCCTAGCCCTGAACTGGGTCAAATGTCTAAATAACAGGGCTACAATATGGAACTAGAAGGAACAGGAGGAGGGGAAGAACATCAGGAGGAGAAGTCGGATAATGCTTCAGAGCACGCCACATCAAAAAGGCAGCGAGTGGAGTTACAAGGGGAATTCTAGAAAATTAAACCACCACTCTTCGATGGAGAGCTGGAAGAAGCAACCAAAGCCTCGTTAATTAACATGAATAAATATTTTCAACTATATGAGTATGATCACAATCTAAAGGCTCTACTGGCTATCTTCCAACTGCAAGGGAAGGCCACTTTATGGTGGGAAGAGGTCAAGATTGTCCGTGGGGTAAGTGAACAAAATATAACGTGGGAGAAGTTCCAAAATATTTTCAAGGAAAGATATCTGACGAAACGGTTTTATGATGAGAAGGCAAGGGAATTTCATGATCTGTGTCTTGGACAGCAAACCATGGATGAGTTCATCACCTGTTTTACCTCCTTGCTACGCTATGTACCTTACATATGTGAGGAAAAGGCCAAGGTACAATGTTTTGTGAGCAGTTTACGTGTGGCAATGAGGGGGAGAATTGAATTCGATAACCCAAAAACAATGGATGAGGTTATACGAAAAGCTTGAATATGCTATCAGCAAGGCAAGCAGAAGGGGGAAATACCGGGCAAAAAATGGACTGATAAGAAAAATAATAGAATTGCTATGGGCAATAAAGGGAATCAGAGCAGTGCTGGCAAAGGATTTTCCAAGGGACAAAGCAACAAAAACTAGACCAAAAATCCGCTCAGAATTAAGCCACCATCTAAAGCGAAATTCAGCGAGTAGACTGGTAGATTTGATAACGAAGGAACAACAAGACCCCCAATACAATGCTAGGGATGTGGGGGGCCACACTATGTTTAAAATTGTCTTCATGGTAAAGGCATCGAACAGGTTTCACAAATTCATGAGGCTTCAACAGTAGGCGATGTGGCCCGGAGCATTCCAAAAATTAATGACGCTCTCGATGATCACCAGGCAAATTATCAACCAACTATGGTGGAGTTTGAAGGTAAGATTTTTAATCATACCATATCTATTTTGATTGATCCTGGTGCTACCTTAAGTTATGTTAGTCCTAAGGTTGTGGAGCATTGGAAATTACAGTCAATGAAATTTAAAAACTCTTGGCTAGTACAATTGGCAACGAGGCAAAGAGGCGGCTGTTGGCCAACGTTAGTGACTGCCCTCTGGAAATGGAAGGACAGACTTAAACATACTTCCCCTTGGATCTTATGATGTGTTGATAGTCATGGACTGATTAGAGAAGCGCTAGTCCATTATCAACTGTAAAACAAAAACAATCTGTTACAAGGATGAGCTGGGAAAAATGAAGGAGATACAAGGCATACTGAGGCTTGTGTAGGTTCAGCCAATAACTGCTTCTCAGCTGGCAAAATGTATTAGAAAATGGTGTCAAGTTTACGCTATTCAGGTTGGTTATGCCAACTCAAAGGACAAAACAGCCACCATCGACAGTATTCCTCTTGTTTAGGATTTTGCCGATGTGTTTCCAGAAGAGATACCTGGGCTACCACCTAAGAGGGATATAGACTTCACTATTGATCTGATGCCAGGAGTAGCACTAGTGTCTCGAGCTCCTTATCGTATGAGTGTACCCGAACTGACAGAGCTTAAAATGCAACTACAGGAATTGTTGGATAAAAGTTACATCCATCCCAGTGTGTCGCCTTGGGGAGCCCCTGTGTTGTTTGTCAAAAAGAAGGATGGCACCCTCTGAATCTGCATGGACTATCGACAGTTAAATAAGTTAACAGTCAAGAACAAGTACCCTTTACCCCGGATTGACGAGCTATTTGACGAGGTAAAAGGGGCGACTATGCTTTCAAAAATTGATCTGCGATCGAGATATCACTAGATCAGAATTAGAGAGGAAGATATTGCCAAAACTGCTTTTAGGACTTGCTATGGACACTATGATTTTGTGGTATTACCCTTTGGATTAACCAATGCTCTTGCGACCTTTATGTGTTTGATGATTAGCATATTTCATTAGTATTTAGACAAATTCGTGTTAATATTTATTGATGATATATTGGTATATTCTGAAATGTGGAGGAGCACAAGGAACATCTTAGACTGGTGATGCGAACCCTCCGGGAACATCAATTGTACACCAAGTACAACAAGTGTGATTTCTTCAAGGAACAAATTCAATGCTTAGGACATATCATTACTAAGGATGGGATTGCGATGGATCCCAAAAAGATTAAGACCATAATGGAATTGTGAGTTCCAAAGGACATAGCGGATATCAGGTCTTTTATTGGGCTGGCCGGCTATTATAAACGATTCATGGAAGGATTTTCCAGGGTGGCCTACCCTATCACCTCTCTGTAGAAGAAAGGGAAGGCCTTTAAATGGACCAAAGAATGCCAAAGGAGTTTTGAATATCTCAAGCATTTGCTCACCACAACGCCTATATTAAGCATAACAGATCCCGCTAAGGATTACGTGGTGTGTACAGACGCAAGTAAGGAACGAGTAGGAGGAGTTTTGATGCAGGAGGGTAAGGTAATCGCCTACAAGTCTAGAAAGTTAAAGGAACACGAACAAAAATATTCGGCATATGATTTGGAGTTGGCAACCATTATTCATGCCTTAAAAATGTGGTGCCACTACCTAATGGGGATAAAATTTCTACTAATGACAGATCATCATAGCCTAACTAATTATTTCAGTCAGCCTACCTTAAATGCCAAACAGGCACGGTGGGTAGATTTCTTAAGAGGTTTTGATTTGGAGATTAAGCATCTAAAAGGGAAGGAGAACTGGGTAGCGGACGCTTTAAGTCGGAAGGCACATTGTCTATATGAAATTGCTTGCAGCGGGGTGCAAACTACATTCGATGACATGATAAAACCGGTAGCAGAACAAGATTGGAATTATCAACAAATAAAACAACAGGTTCAGATTCTGAACAGCAAAGAAAATCAACAAGGGTACACTGTGGATGTTGTTGGCATGTTGAATATGAAAACAGGCTATATGTACCCAACCAAATGGACATTAAAAACTTGATTTTAGATGAATTTCACAAAAGACCCTATGCTCGACACCCGGGGTATCAAAAGCTAATTACTGCACTCCGGAAGGAGTACTATTGGCTTGGAATGAAGAAGGATGCAGCGGAATATCTGACATGTTGTCAGGAATGTCAACAAATTAAAACAGAACATCAGCACCTTGCATGATTATTGCATCCACTACCAATTCCGGAGTGGAAATGGGAAACTATCTCTATGGACTTTATAATGGGATTACCCAAGACAAAAAGGAACAATGATTCCATCATGGTGGCAGTCAACAAATTAAGCAAGTCAGCTCATTTTATACCAATCCAATCCACTTATAAGGCTATATAGATTGCCCTTATTTTTATGCAAAACATTTTCAGACTGCATGGGCTACCAAAAACTATAATTTCTGACAGAGATGTGAAATTTACTTCAGCAGAGGACACTGTTTGAAGGGCTAGGTACTCAATTAAATTTTAGTACGGCTTACCATCCTCAAACCAATGGACAAACTGAATGGGTGAATCAACTAGTAGAGGACATGTTGAGGGCATACCTAATGCAACAACCCTCTAAGTGGGAAGACTATTTGCACCTGGTCGAATTTGCATATAACAACGAATATCATACTTCCTTGTAGATGAGCCCGTTTAAGGTTCTGTATGGCTGGAAATGCCGCACACCCTCCAGTTGGGGGCGACCGGAGGATAAGATAATGCTGGGACCCGCAATGTTAAAAGAAATGTGAGAGATGGTCAAGAAGGTTCGATTCAACCTGAAGGCAGCCCAAGATAGGCAAAATAATTTCACCAACAAGAAGAGAAGTTTTAAGGAATATCAAGTGCGAGATCATGTGTATGTAAAAATTCGAGCGAAAAGGAGTACATTACAATGGAATGGGTGTACCAAGCTGGCACCTCGCTTTTGTGGACCCTTTCAGATTCTAGCAAGGGTTGGGCCAGTAGCTTACCAACTCGCCCTACCAAGCCATATTCGGGTCCACAATGTTTTTCATGTGTCAGTACTAAAGAGATATGTTTATGATCCTAAGCACATAGTCAGTTGGAAAGATATACAGGTACAGTAAATCCTAAGTAGGTCAATTAATTATGTTGTTGAAGGCAAAACTGACTTTAAATTTTGTTGTTTCAGGTCGAACCAGAAGGAGAATTCCTAGTCAAGCCGCTGAGAATACTCTAACCGAGAGAATTCATGCTACGGAAGTGAGTCATCACCCAGGTTAAAGTCTAATGGCAACACTTTGTGCCATAGGAGGCCACCTGGAAAGATGAACAACTTTTGAAAGAAGCATGTCCATAGCTGTTCGAGGCTGAAAAACATCGGGAGGATGTTTGCTTTCAGGGGGGGAAGATGTAATGTCCCCAGGAAAGCATTAAATATTTTAATTACTATTGTAAGAAAACAACTAGACAATATTGTTGTTTTCTGTTAATTGAATAATATATTATTAATTTTTTGAAGCAAGAAAATGGTTGAGAGATAATATATTTGATAACTTCTCATGTGAGAAGTAAAAAAAGGCAGTTGCCAAGAATACACTAACTGTCTCCCCTAACTGTAACACCCCAAAGGAAAAGGGGTGAGGGGAGGAAAAACCGTGCTGTAGGGACAGACGGAAAAAGTTAGGAAAGGTAAGCTATGTCTGGTGATGACCAAGTAGCTTATCACTAAGGTGCAGAAGTCTTGCAAAAGACAGTGGTCTTGCAAGCAGGCTTGGGGGCAAATTTGGTCTTGAAGACGAATCTCAAGGAAGGGTAGTTGACAAGCAAGAACAATGGAAGGTGAATATTGACTGTGGAAAGATTGTTCACCAAGAAACAAGTACGCAGTACTGTTGATACTATTTAGTCAAAGTTGAATGATGTAGAGGGAGCAGGCTCCCACTCCGTTGAGAACTCGGAAAAGGGGTAGTAGTGGGGTTTTATTTTTGTATAGTATGTGAAATAAACATTACAGTGTATTAATTACTAATTTCGGAAAAACCCTAAGATAGTCTACACTAAAAAGGTTGTTCCACAATGCCGTCTTAGGGTAGCAAAAGAACTTCTAACCAATAGCCAGCTTAGTGAAACTGTAAGTAGTTGCAAGAAATTTCTAGAAAACCCCTAAGTGAGTTTTAAGTGATTCTGTGTGGAACTGTAATTCGTTCAAGTAGCTGAATCTACATACTAAATGCATTTCTTAATTCAAAAGAAATAGTATTTCATACAGGAAGCCGATTCTGTGTAAATTAATGCATGTATTCTCAAACTGAAAGAAAGAGTATTTTGTACAAAAAGTCGATTCTGTGTAAATAAATGCATGTATTCAATTTAAAAGAAATAGTATTTTATACAGAAATCCGAATTCTGTGTAAATAAATGTATGTATTCTCATTTTAAAAGAAATAGCATTTCGTACGTGAAGTCGATCCTGTGTAAATCAAATGCAAGCATAACCCTCTTCATGGCATGCTAACAGTATTGTCTTAAACATTCAGGAGAAAGCTAAGGAAATTAACAAGCTATGCATATATTCCCAGAATCTCAAGTAAAATCCAGAGACAAGAGCAATGGTAATTTCTTAAATAAATCCATGCAAAAGATACAAACATGGGTAGATATCGAGGAAGAAATTTTAACACTTGTAAGAAGTATTATTGAATATGCAATCAAAACTTCAAAAACCACAAATGAACTCGACCGGGCAAAATTAAATAAGGTCGTAGCGAGGAAAGACAACTACAGGCCATAAACTAGGAAATCTTTAGCCAAAGTGAGAACAATGTTTACATGTTCAACTAGCTCAGTCCTTATGAGACTAAAGAGCAGCAGAATAACCACCTTTAAGAGGCTAGGCTTCGAGCCCAGAGGCTACCCTGCTACTGTGAACTTATTCATAAATTTTAGGAAAGAAAACTTAATACCCAATAAACAAAACATCTTGAATAAGATAATGAATAGATAAGAAATAAGAACAATCGTATAGTGCAAATAATATCAATAGAATCGCACCTGAAAGAATAATCATTTCTTCGAAAAATACATGAGTGATCCTCCAGCAATAGGAGATACCTGAGCAATGAAATGAAAATCGAGCTTTTGCATTCATAGAACTATTAAATAGAAATACAAAGTTGGACTGGGAGAAATCCATAAAAATTATACAATAGCTACTATTCATAAAGCCGTGTGGTAAACACTAAGCAGATTTAAACTGTTACAACAGCCCTCTTCCAGCTGAACACCGGTCTCGCCATAACAATACAACCCAGAAGCAGGTGCAGTCTCAGCCACTCATAAAGCTTTACATTTTGTCCAAAAAATAAAAAGAGACAATATGAGCTCAACAACGAGCACTGTGCGCAACTTGACGCAAGAGGGTTTATACAACTAGAGCTTCTTGCCAGAAAATACCATGGAGTGAATCATCTTCCGATAGAAGAGACTCAACCCTTGAACAAAAAGACAAAATGGAGTCATTTGAGCTTACCTGGGTGGCCAATAGAAGCTTGAGCCCAGTGTGCATGGGAAAGAAACCTTGAAGGCGCGGTCCCGACCATAATCCAAACCTGCAGACGGCAACAGTAAGGGAAATTAGCACAGTAAAACCCTGATCATACCTTCTGGGTTATTTAAAAAGGGAACAACAACAAAAACCTCACCTGAGTTTCGGTAAAATGAACTTTGAACTTGAATGCGAAACCATTAACCATGAGCCAGAATGGATTAGCTGTAACATGTGTCAAGGTTGCAGAGTAAACCATCCATCTTAGCAAGAGAGTAGAGCTTGGCGAGAAGGAGGAAAGAGGAAAATGAACCAAGGAACTTGACCAGGATGATAGTAAAACCCTCCAAGTTACCCTGAGCCGTTGGATTAGAAATGAGCAATCTCCACCGTAAATGCGAATAAGGATCCCGAGAACACTGACAACATAGCTATGTGCTTTAAAACCATATGGCAGGTTGTGTAAATGTCGAGCATACCAGAGGAGTGTTGTGCTCGAGGCGTATTGTTATCAGGAAAACTAGTGTCCATTCAGAGCTGCTAGAACCACTAAGACGGGTAGCTATCTTAGAAATAAACAAACTAAAGTTACTTGTGTTTTCCTTTATGAGAGATAGATGAGAGAGAAGCAGAGAGCACCAACCTCAGTCTTTCGCTTGGCTCCTTGCTTGTTTCCTCTCTCCTTTGACAGAGCTTCACCACTCCTTCCTTACTTGTCTCGCTTCAAAGAGCAGCTGTAGAGTTAAAGCAGCATAATACCATCAAAGCATAGAGATCTATGACCATAAAAAATATGGGATCAGATGTATATTAACCATACGAATGCATATATCAATACAAGATTTGGAGATATACAAGAATATGGAGGAAAACTCAAATAGGTTTATTGATAGAAGTAGTAGAAGAGAGGATTACAACCCATTGGTCTGACCCATCACCATCCTCCCAGCATGAAAGCCCTCTTCACCTCATGAAAATCTTAGATCACCCAACAATGCAATGTTGCACAGAGAAACCAACAGCACTTCCTTACAAAATACAAAGTTCCAGCCTCCTGGATCTCTAGGATGAGGGATCCATATATAGATGTTTGCAGGTGGGTGAGTCAGCTTCTGGGATTTTGATTAGTGTCATCTCTCTTACAGTTCTTGGTTCCACTTGGAGATTTCATGATGTCTTACTCATCCCTGGGTGAATTCAGAGAGGCAAGTGTCAAATGGGTAGTTTTTAGAAGATTCTATAGGTTTCCACCTAGCCAAATGACTCTACCATTTGTCTATTCTCACTCATCGCACCCTACAGAAGGGATTTTCAGTATGCATTGCACTTTTTGCATGTGGTAGGTGAGATGCATCACACCCTTAGCACTAAGCAGTCTGTATGGTCCTGTTTTGACCAGTTCTGAGTAGTTTTTCATGGAGAACTTCTGGGAGATGATGTAATCAGTTGACCTTACCCCTTTAGGGTATGAAACAACACTTTAAGGGACTTAGAAGCCCTTGGTTTATGGACATATGCGATTGGGGTTGCAGTGCCCAAATATGTTTATAACAGTTGCCCCTTAAAACATGAGGTCATAAATCTTCTGATGTCGAGTGAAATGCTTTATCATGAGGATCCGAGGTTTTTCGAACTGGAAGGTGACCTGTACTAAGATACAATACAATACATTATCTTCATAATATTTTCATCATCTAGTTGAGGCGGGCATTCCCATACCTAGCTTTATAAATTCATTTTCATGTACATAGGACAGACAATCGTCTGTGTGGCAGATTGATGATTCTGGTAGAGCCATCATCCTTTGGCTTGGATGATTATCTATGCAGCTATGATGTACATTTGATGTCTTTATTTTCCTGAATATATCGCAGCCCAGATGGATAAAAATAGATCCGGGGTCTTCAAAACGCGTTCAATCTTTCCCCGAAATACAAGTCGATCCATGTGAAAAGATGTTCTGATGTCGAGCATGGAAATACATCACCTGATTACCAGCCAATGATGTAAGTTGTTAACAGGCGCAAGAGGAATCACCGATAATGATAATGACCTTCAAGGTACTACAGTACAATTCAGGTGGTGTGAATACATGAGTCGATGTCAAACACCACGCAAAATCTTTTGGTCGAAGGCCATTAATGTAAACCTATCACTGGAAGTGAGAAACTTGCCATTGAGGCATGCAAGCTTCAAAGTACTGAAAGGGTTGTTTCTAGGTTGACTTCTTGGATGATGAGCTGATGTCGACCAGAAGTGACCCATCGTAAGAGGGCCTTAATGAATCCCACATCTATGACACGAAACAGAGCAAATGATTTTGTGGAGGTGAAAACAATCTGATGATACAAGGTTCAGGGTCGTAGACATGAAAGAATGAAGAGTGAAGGTATTGTAGCAGATAAGACATAAGCTAGGTTGGTGAATTCTCTGAGCGACTTCTCTTGAACATATCGGCGACACTAAAATGGATCGGTAGCATTAACCCCAAAAGTGGAAGGTACAAAGGACCAATGGTGATATGATCGGTGAACGGAATAACCCAACCCGACTCAATCATGGTGATGGAGTGAAAGTGTCATGTTCAAGAGCAACTTGCTACCAACAAAGTTTCTTCAAGTTTTCTTCCCAATTTTTCCCCAGTCATTACTGACCAGTACCTCTTTATTTTGTCAAGCTTGAGGAGGATAAAATATGCTTTTTCTATAATTTTCCCTTCGGGCAAACCCATCGCTATGTTTTAACGAACCTAGTGACAGTGAAACTCGCTCTTGTTTGCGTGGACAAGTTTGTCGCTATTGTTTTAATGAGTTTAATGACAATGATTGTTGCGGGAAATTCTCCCCTAAGGTTCTTGGGTGAAACCTTAGCAGACGGAAAATTATCTAAGTTAAGAAACACACGCACAACCAACCGTTTATGCTATAAATAACTACTTCTAGGGTGAGAGGAGCATACCCGTGGTCCTACGTTTGGGTAGTTACTCAAGGGTGCAAACCCTTCTTCACGCCCCTTCCGCTCCTTGGTCCTGTAAAAATCACAA
>APFE030695535.1:36368-76986 GCA_000404065.3 Pinus taeda | reverse complement strand
TCTTTTTCTTCTATTGCAGATACTTTAGATTCAAACTTTGGGGACAATGATCTTAGAACCTTTTCAACCACAATAGCATCTTTTATTTCTTCACCCAAATTTTTCATACAATTAACAACTTCATCTACCCGAAGAAAATAGTTAGCCACACTTTCATCATTATACATCTTGAGAGTCTCGTACTGAATCCTGAGAGTTTGAAGTTGGGCACACTTTACCTGTCCATCTCCTTCATAGCTCGTGACAATTTTGTCCCATATCTCTTTTGCGGATTTATAGTGCATTACCTTCATGAATTCTGATTGGGATATACATCCTAATAGAGTACTGACTACTTTTGCATTTGTTTCATACTTCTTCTTCTCGTATGCATCTATAGGAGTAGTTGAAGGAAAAGCATAGCCTGTCTCTACGATGTTCCAAACTTCTGTACCAAGAGATTGAAGATAGGCAGTAACTCTTACCTTCCAATAATTGAAGTTTGTCCATCAAAAACCGGTGGCCTGATAGATGCGTCCCTCTCGTAGTTGCTCATGATGAAAGATCTTCCTTCAAGCGATCAAGCTTCTTTAGAAGGACCTGCTCTGATACCAATTGTTGAAAATAATACTGAGAGGGGGGGGTGAATCAGTATTATCTAGTCTTTTACCAAATCTTTCTTATTTATACTTCGAATTATTTTTGCATACCAATACCATAAACAATGAGCATGAACAAGAAAAAAAGACAGTCACATCAAAGAACACCAGATATAAGGTGGAAACCCAATGTGGGTGAAAACCACCTGCTGCAATATGTCTCTATCTTTTTTCGAATTAGAAACTCCTTTTACAATGGTCTTGTACTGGTGCAGTCCTTTACCAGTACGCAGGCTGCAACCTGCAGAGAGCTACAACTCTCTCTCGTTTTCTAGTCTCTCCTGGAAGGGAGCTACAACACCCTACTTCTTTTCTTACAAGGACCACTTTTCATAAATTTTCAAACTGGATCCATATACATCAAATGATCATCAAGTACATATCAATTACAGTCAGCTGCAGTAACCAGATCAAAATAACAGAACTGAACCCAAAACACCTTATCAACAGAAAAATTCAGTCAACAGAAGATCTTAAGTCAGATACGCAGTTTTCCTTTCACTGGCCTGCGTCGCTACGCACTTCATCCTCTGCTTCTCTGCGTATACCCGCAGAGCTCCTTCTGCTGCACTGCGTGACCACGCAATGCTTCTTCTACTACGCTGCGTACAGTACGCACCCAAATACACTATCACGCCGCGTACTTCACTAAAGGCACGCACCCAAAGACACTATCGCGCCGCATACTGTTTCTGTGCATACGCACCTGAACCACCTTCGCTCTGCGTACCCACGCACTGCTCCTTCGTCGCCTTAGCGTACCCACGCACTTCGCCTTTGTCGCCCCTGCGTACCCACGCACTTGTCCTTCTTCTGCTCTGCGTACCTACACAGAGGCACCGTTAAACACCTGCGTACATCAGATTAGGGCTGAATTTACAGATCACCAGTGTGCTACAGTTAGACAGATGCCCAGATCTGATTAAGTGCTTGGGAGATCACCCTTTATAGATTCGTCTTCCACTTTACTTTCATATAGATCAAGCTTTTTGAAACAATAACCCAAATATTTTAGATCTTAAGATATTCAACCCAAAAGCATACTAAGCCAAATGATCTCCTTTGCTTTATATAGGCAAGCTCTTCCTCAAATCAAGGATCATGGGGCTCAATAATAGTAATAAAATAAAACAATACCACGGGCCAGAACCATGATAACACAATACCGTCGGCTAAGTACCAAGGGTTAAACATAAGGAACCCCACGTGAGCACGCTTTACTGCCTTGGAGTGTGTGCAGTGGGGGTACGCACCTCATGAATGGGTAACCTGCGTGTCTGGACGCAATCCCTACACAGCGTGCCTGCGGGTACGCATCTTCTGAACTGTTCTCCTGCGTACTTCTTAATTTTCATCATATTGAGAGCCCTTGCCATGGGTGTTGCCATCAAGTACAACATCTGTAACCTATAACCATACCAGAAACATAATGCCAACATACCCAATGTGGAGAAGGAGACAACAATTCTTTTAAAAAACAGAGTTAAAACTGTGCTTTTCTTTAAGAAACAGGCGGACTTTTTAATGCAACTCTCTTCTTTTTCAGGGTTAATCCTTCCTTAAAATTGCATCACTTCTTGTATATATGAATATGCAAGGTGGGTTTGTACCCAGCCTACCTCTTCAAGTCTGAATTTGAACGAAAGCCCTGTGTTTTCTTCTGTAAAACTGCTTACTGGCCCTCCTGTAGAAATGGTTGGAGGTTCTCCTGTAGAACCTGTTACTACTCATGTAGAACCCGATAAATGGAAGAGTTCTAAAAATGACAAAGAGTGATGGTTTTGAGGCGATGGAGGTGGTAGGGAGCTCATTACAGTCGTGGGGATGATGATAAAATGGAAACAAAGGTGGTGAATAAGTTTGAGGAGGAGTACTTATGTTTACTCAAGATATTTTCAGTAATGATGTGAGGTGGAAAAAAGTGTACATTTCCATTATTCATACCGTTGGTCTCCACTACTGTTCCATCATGAGTCTTCATAACTTCTACCCACAATCACTTCCCATCATTCGCGTTCAAGTTTAAACACCACCACTACCCCTTTTTTTGGATTTTTCTATGAGTTGACTAGGCACACATGCGTGGGATCTCCAGATGAGCGCAGTTGAACCGGATGAGGGTGGCCAATTAACTGGACACCTTTCCACTTTAATCCCAACCATTCCATTCATTCATGTAGTTTTAAAATTATACAAATGCAATAGAGCAGAGGGTTAGACACTTACCTGCAGGTCGAATGCTAGTGCTACAATGTTGTTAGGTTCTATTGCTGATGCATGCTCAGATCCTAGTGCTGCATACCTGTATCCCTTCTGCTATATGCTTGTTTCTTCTTGATATGTGCTCATTTGTCTTGTACAGGTGCCTTTTAGTTGAATCCCGCTTTGGTCATCCTCTGCATTCCTATGGCTACACCTCTTTCGCTGTTGGAGCTTGATTTTAAGGGGATCAACTGCTACAGGAAATCCTAACGGAGCTCCTATAGTTGCTTCTCCCTCTAAAATTTTTAGCTGATGCTTGTGTTGGGAGATGTGAGGATGCTACTAAGGATTCTGATAGTAATGCAGAGGGATTTGGTAAGCTGCAGGTGAGTTGCTAAGGTGCTGTTTTTTTTATTTCCTCTTTTTTTTTAACTGGTTTCTATGTTTTTTTTTGTGGGAAGGAAAGAAATCAATGGAAATGAGGTGGTGTAGGTGTGGAATGGAGAGTTAGGATGGTGGATAGTTGTAGGATGGCCTGTAAGCTCTCTATGAAAATTCCCAGCTCTTCAACTATTTTGTAAGCTTCATTTCGAGCTCTCTGTGATTTCTACAGGAGCCTCTTGTAGAACACATAGCGCTTCCTGTAGGATGCACAGTCTTCAGAAAAAACACAGAGAGGTGGAGTAAAAAAAATAAAAAATGATGGAGAAGAGTATAAAGGATTTGTAATAGGATTTGTGGCATGTCCCCTTGCTTCCTGTGGTCCATTTGTAACCTGCGATGCATTTTAAAAGTCAATTCCTCTTCCTTTTTTTCTCTGTTTTTTTTTGTTTTTTTGTTTTTTTTTAAAAGACAACTAGGGTGCCTCCAGGAGGTTTTCACCCTATTTGCCTGCCCTGGGCACCACCAAGGGAGGTTTTCACCCAAGTATCTTATTCTTTCTCTTTTTTGTTTTTGTCATCGTTGGGTCGTCTCAAAAGAGGTTTTCAACCCAATGATGGGACTCAAGCGCCTCCTAGAGGTTTTCACATGAGTCATTATTATTATTATTATTATTATTATTTTCAGTGAGTGGGTGGAGTGGAGGCTGAGACTTGCTCCACTACCAACACTACTTTATTCAGATCTTCAATGAACTCTCGCTTGGAGAGGGGCTTCTTGTAAATTTTCAACCTATGCCCATTGACAAGCATGAGGATGGCTTCCTCATCAATGGTCCTGATCAAAACTGAACCATTGTCATGGCATTTTTCTACAGTGTATGGTCCCAGCCATCTTTTCCTCAGCTTGCCCTTGAAATCTTTATACCTTGAGTCATAGAGCAGTGCCCAATCTCCTTCTTGGAATTGCATCTCCTTGATATTTCTGTCATGCCATATCTTCTGTTATCATTTAAGAAACAATTTCTAAATTGTTCACATCAGTTTGATTGTGAAGGTTAGGTGCTAATCCGAGTTCAGTGTTTCCATGTTTACTTTAGTGTCTAAGTCTTAGGAGTCTTGGTAGTATGGTTAAATAAAGGTCAATAGTCCATTCTCATTCACCACTGGTCCCACAACTTACATAGATTCCCTGTATCAATTTTGTTTTAAAGGTTCTTATGTGTTACGAAACGCTTTAGGTGTTTTCGTAGCACAAACACAGTTTAGGTGTTTTCGTAGTGCATAACCCAGATTTTACACTGGCTACGCTACGAAATCGGAGATTCATGCAGATCCGTAGCAAGTCTTTCTCAGCTGTCATATCTATCAAAATCCGTTATGTTTGCATCATCAGTTGTTAGCTTATACAATTTGCCTATCATGTCCAACTGCTTATCCTCATCATTAGAGTCATTAGGTACCTTGGTGCGCTTGGGTTGCAAGTTTCAAGAAGAGCCAAGTATTCACAGTCATAATTATGATTGCATTCATTGCATGAGGAACAAATCGGCAAACGTTCAATTTGAATTCCTTGAACATCAAGCGAGGCAGTATTCAAGCAAGACAGCTATCAAGCGAGGCAGTGATCAAAGGTTGAGACAGTGCCAGTCTTTCAAATTTTCATTACGTTGGAGTCTCATGGAGGGGTCTATAGAAAGAAAGGAGCACAGGTCAGGCAGGCGTTTAAGGAGTGAACCTGAAGGTTTAGACATTATCTTAAAGAACAGAGAAGTTGAACATGCATTCAAGCAGGTTGGCTGTTGGAATTTTTGCGAGAAACTTCAAGGAGGTCATGCGCAAATCACCAAGGAATTTGCCTTGAATTTCACAGGACTGAATTCAAAAGTTGGGGTGCTTGAATTTCAAATCTCACCAGAGCTAATATCCACAGTCACTGAGATTCCAAGGGGACAAGAAAGATGGTTTAAAATTTTCAAATTTGATATGATCCTCTGCAAAGAATTTCTGAAGCCAGAGTTCATTGATTCAGATTTAAACAAGTATGTGCCCAGAAATTTTGTCAAGGACTCATATGCCAATTTACTTACCTGCATACAGAGGTACTTTACTTGCAAGGGGAGGTATCATAAGGTGTATTCATATCACTTTAAGCTTCTGCTGCATTTCACAGGAAACATATCTCTTGATTTACCTTTCTACTTGTTTCGTAGCCTAGGCAAAATGTGTGACAAGGTCCAGCGAAAGAAGGAAGCCTGTGAGACATCATTGTTTCACCACGGCTTAGTCAAGTTGATCGTTTTGCATGAACTCCAGAGAATAGATAGGGACTAGTCCACGTTCATGTTTATGTCTGGCTTTCAAAAATGAAACTGGCCTCAGTCCTCAAGCTGTGCACACATTGCCTCATACTAAGATGTTGAATGTGTCTCTAAGCTTAAAACAAGTCATAAAACTAAATTAAAATAAAATATATTAAAATGTTTTGACCATAAAATAAGTTATAGTAATTTTGAGTATATGCTATTCATAAGCCATAGTGTTAAACGCATAGTATTGTAAAAACACCTTTTTACGCATTAATAATCTCTATGAAAAAAATATTATTGCATACTTAATGTACACAAGTTTAAATAATATATTATTTATTTTTTAAATAATAATAATTTAAAATAAAAATTATAACAAAATTATTTTTACCGATTTTAAAATCTTGAAAATATAATTGTATAACAAAACAAGTGTTGGTGGCCAAATATATGACGAACCATGTGTTTTTATAGCTATTAATATTTTAAATTTATATGACTTTTCACTGAATAAATAATTACTTATATGCATATTTAAGTAATTCAAAAGAATAATTAAACAACTATATATATAAAAACAAAATGGCATAAAGTCATCTTAAAACTTAAATCAACCTTTTTTAAATGTTCTTTTTAATATTTAATAAAAACTTGACGTATCACATAAGATTGAATAATTAACAAATTTACACTTCAAAATAAAATTGATTCTCTTGATACGAATCTAGTTTTCTTAACAAACAACAAACGTTTATCTAAAAAATCAGTGATATACAGTTTAATAAAAGCAAGTTAAAACTCTTAATTTTATTGTTGCCTCCCGGTTTGCCAGCCTGACGCTAGGTATGGTCCCTCTGCAGATTTTTCTGACACTCTAACGCTATTAAACATTCTCGAGAGTTGTTTCGATCTGTAGAAAAAAAATTAGAATCAATGGTCTCTCTCCACATTAGTAATTACTATTGTTCTGTTGTACACACGGTATTTACACGCCACAAGCTGTACGGTGTAATGCCGTCAACACATTTTGCAGCAGTATTTGTTATTTTGCTATGATGTGCTTGACGTCAATACACTTTACAGCAGCATTTGCTATTTTGCTATGAAGTGCTTGCACGCTGGAGCTCGCCTCGGTCGCAGTTCAAATTGCCAACCCGTTTTCTCAGATATTATTTTGGCTATGATGTGATGTTCGTGAGTGTCGGCAGACTAAAAATTCATTGAATGGGGTCATGGTATGTCTTATGGCCTGCCAATAACACTGGTACGATGACAGCCGTTTAAAAATTTCATACGCTGAGGATTCCTTTTTCCCAGAAAATCTGTGGTGATGTGAACACGCAAAGCCGTAGTCTAACTTTTTAGCCATGAAAGTCCCCGATTATATTTTAAGAAAATATAAAAGAGATTTTTATAAATTTAAATTATAGTGGTTAAATTTTAAAATTTTAGATGTGTGTTGAATTTATTTTCACAGAGTCTGTTCCCGCAATTCCTTCATCCTTTTCACTTTGGCCTTCGCAAATTCGTGTTGCTGCGGCCAAATATGCCTTGAACGAACTCCCTTCAAGTAAAGACGAGCCCTCCTTCCACCATAAAATCGACAATAATGGAAACGAGTAGGGAGTAGAATGGCCCGGTTTCCGTTGCCGGCGAGAAAATCGTCCGGCTCCGGCCACCGGAAACCTCTCTGCCCTCCGCCACCATCCCACAATTCCGCCACTTTCTTTCTCCGCCATCCCGCCTTGACAGTCCTGACATTCCCGATTGAAGCTCTGACAAAAAAATCGTCTTGCAGGCCCCTAACATCCCCCGATGGGATGGGGGACGAGTTGGAGTATTATGGCCGGTGCCGAATTACTCACCCGCGTTACTCTTCGACCCGGCCCGGTGCTCTCCCGCTCTCGCGCTTCTTCCCGCTCTGCAGTACTCAGCAGCTCCCCCGAAACCAGGTATTCTTCTGAACCCCAACAATTTCACTCTGTTGTCCGGGTAATTTCTCCAGAATATATAAAAAATATTACCTGCTTTTCCGATGAACAATAGCACGAATGCGATCCATACCATATAGACCAAAGCCAACTTGCTAACCTGCTTCGTCGTCATCTCTGCAACATGTGCCAAAGACTCTATGGAGCAATAAAATCATATTGAATTTCAAAGGAACGCTGCTTTTTTATGATTATTTCTTTTCAACACAAGCTTTTCTGGATCTTTCAGGAAATTGGCTAAGTGGGCAGATTCTTTCTGAAATAGGATTTCTGAATTGTCTCAGAAATTTGAACCTTTCAGCCAATAGACTCAGTGGCCATATCCCGCGAACACTTGGGAATTTAACCCTACTGGAATCTCTGGACTTATCTATGAACCTTCTCGACGGGCAAATACCCAGAGAGTTGACGATTCTCGACTCAGTGGCCATATCCCGCGGACACTTGGGAATTATGGAATTGGTTCAATTTGTTTCAATGACTGAACTTTCACCTAATTTACAACTGCAAAAATGGGAAGCTTTTGTAGCTTAAAATTGAGTTTTCAGAGAAACAACTAAATTTGGTTTTGAGTTGGAAAAGCAAGGAGTTTATTTCTCAAATAAACGTTGAGAGCTCAAACATAACTTCATTTTTATTAATCACCTACTCTCTCATTGTGGTTTGGAAGTTCCAATTTCATAAGCCTCTATACAAAGTAATACCTGTAAACTCTTTTGGTTTCAGGCAAGCGTTGATGGTTACCATTGAGGTAATTAGTTCCCAGATAGTATAAGTTGCCAGATAGTATAAGTTTCGTAAGGAGGGGAAAGTTAAGACCATTCCTGTTAAAGTAGATTCCAATCTCCTCTTTTTAATCCCTGCTAGCTGATATACTTGGATCTCAAGTTTCCATTTTAACAGATCAACAGTAATTTCTCTATATCCCTTCAGGTGTTCTGGCAATTCCTTTTAGCAGTCAATCTGAATGTAACCATTAACTATGTTAGCAGGCCTAGTAACCATCTGGGAGTTCTTGGTGATGTTAGATTTAAATGACAGTGAAAGCTACATTCCTATCAAGTGATGGAGATTCTTTTGATAGTGCTGCAAGCAATACCCAGTTTGGACAATTCTTTAGATTTCTCTAATGTGCCCTTTGCATGAAGACAAACCCTGCCATATCAGAGTCTCTTGGGGTTTTGACCGAAAAACCATCCCAGAGTCCCCTGGTATGGTTTTCAGAAAGGTACTAGGCCCTAGATTATATACTGAATGCCACCTCGACATCAATAAATTAATTGTTTGAAATTCAATAAAATAGTGCGATCCGATACACAACCCATTAATGGCTACATATGTTTTCATGGTCGGGACTCAAGCCAGAAAAAGATTCGTTTTATTTTTGTCCACATCCATCCATCTTTATAACCTACTCTCTCATTGTGGTTTGGAAGTTCCAATTTGGCAGCTGACAAATTTTCCACGATCAAGTCTACACATTCACAATTTTGTTTACAGTGATCCCAATGACCCGGGGCATTCTCCTAACCACCTCCCCAAAAGGACCCAACAAATCCAGGGACTTGAGGTGAGTGGTAATAATTCACTAATCTACCTATGTGTGCCCTGCCATACCTGTACAGGTATCTCACTGTGTACGCCTTCTGAAACCATTACCAACATTCAGCAAAATATAATTTCACGGTTCCAATCGATATGTATGTTTCACGATTTTCTGAGGCTTTGGGTCGATTGGGAGACCCAAAAACTCCATGGAGCATTGTGGAATCATGAAAAAGGAACCATCATAATAACCCCCAACCTCCAAGATATCTTTCCAACCTTCATAGTTAGAAGTAAAATTGGATCATTTCCTAAGTATAAATAGAATCACAATTTTTTAGGAAAAAGAGTAGAAGCTGAGTAAACCCTAAGACACGATGAGTAGGTAAAGCTCTGCGGAAGATATGGTAGGTAAAGCTCTGCTCAGATAAGGTCCTGTCCTTTTTGTATTTGTAATAATAAAATTACTTAAACATAAATTACAGAGATTTGGATTTGTATCCAAATGTGATCACTTGCCCACCCTTGGAGAGCTAAAAGCCCTTCATGGCTAAATGGAGCAGACCTCCTCTCACAATGATGATAATGGTTTTCATTGTTCCTCTCAAGAGAAAGGAAGATAAGTTTGGGACTTTAAATGAGCAGAGCTGGTTTTCTCAGTTAAGACCTGGACATAATCTGAGCATAGATAACCCCTTTTGGGACCTTGTCTGAGAAGATATCAAGACCAAGATGCCCACCCCTGGAGAACGTAAAAGCCCTTCATGGCTAAATGAAGCAGACCTCCTCTCACAATGATCATAATGGTTTTCATAATTCCCCTCAAGAGAAAGGAAGATAAGTTTGTGACTTTATATGAGCAGAGTTAGTTTTCTCAGTTAATACCAGGACATAATCTCAGCCCGGATAAGCCCTTTTGGGACCTTCTCTGAGAAGATGTCAAGGACAGTACCTTATATTGAGAATAGTCATTTATAGTCGGTGCAAATACAATAAGCTAATAAAGGAAGCTATGAATATGGATGTATCTGATTTGAGTTTGAGTCATGATGGCAAAGGAGAGCTCTCATTCTATCAAGTACCGCATCAATATTTGTAATTTGTTTGTGTTGTTCTAAAACGATGAGAAAACCCATAAAAAACAGATAAGCAGAGCAACAGGTCTCCACGTTATCAACTTTATTGAAACTGCTAACAAAAATATCAAGCAGAAAAAGAGATATCTACAAATTTGTTTTATCAATTTGTAGTTAGTATTTTGTATTTATTTATTGTTTGGAACCGCTGAATAGCAGCAACTTAGCTCCCACAACCTGAAATCAGTGGACAAATTTTTATTATGCTTTACAATTACAGATTTTTATTGAAATTTACAAGTCCTTTTTGAGATGAAGAGAAGGTACTTATTGAAATAGGGAATCTCAGTGAACCGTAGTCCTCCATTACTCCAAAACATTAAAGGTAAACGATGGATGTGCTTCTGTTCCATTTTCATTTACCATTTTACTTGAAGCAAAGCAGGCAATACTTTGTTTAAAAATGTACAAATGTTCAAGTTCATGTAAAGAAACTGGCTTTGAACATTACAAACAAAGTCTTATAGCGAGAAACCCCTTCATCAAAAAAATTGTCTTCAATTTTCAATGAACAAAACAAATAAAGTGAGTTTCAATATCTTTGTTGTTAGTATACAATATCAATATGAGAGTGGATAGAAACAAACACAAAATGAAGATGTACCGTTTGTTGGAATCTTTCCTTTAAGGAATGCATTTGTTCATGTTCTCAAAGGAATCTTTCCTTTAAGGAATGCCTTGTTGAAAGTGAATGAAGCAAGAAGCAACATCTTAAAGGAAATGCTTGCATCCCAAATTTTTTGCATCCTTTTGTGCTATTTATTTTTGTCATTATTGAGTGATTGATATTTTAGACCTGAAAAAAAGCATAAAAGAGGTTTTATATTTATATATATGTTGAATAACTTGCTAAGATTGAAATTTTGGTTTTGATGTCCTTGCATATTGTTTGACCAGATTAGTTCAAAATGGGCAAGCGAAAGAAATGGCAATATATCATGGATCTTGAGGTGCAAGACCTCAAAGGCAAAATGACTTTCTCTAGTAAAGACTTGGTTTGGGCAGAAATAAATACAAAAAATAATGGTATTGATCGTGTTGCTGTAATCCCGTTACGACGAGTTGCTGACTTTATCAAAGGAGAGGAAGAAAATCCTATTGCTCCATGTAAATTCGTACGAAAATCAAAGGGTAAACCAAAAGAAAGATCGACTGCTGCATTGCAATATGATATGTGAGTATTTAAAATATATATTGTTTTTGAAACCACGACTAACTTTCTTTGTATGTACTAACATATTAAATTTTTGGTTTAGTTATCATTGTTCATTTGGCCCAGAAGACAAAAGAGGAAATATTTCAGCTAAACGAAGGACCTCATTTGTGCAGAAGAGGGGTTGCCAATGCCACTTTATTGTGAAAGTTATGCATGAAATTCCTGATAGAGCAATATTAACTTTCAATATATATGAACATGAAGATGGGGAAGGTTGGGCTTTTCATGGTCAATGTGACACTTCAGGTGAGACCAGGGCCTTGCTTAGGCCAAAGCTTTCGAGAGACATTGTTGGATATGTAGAGACTTGTTTCTTTTTGGGAGTGCCTATTGATGTAGTGTATAGAACACACATTAAGAGACATGTTGACATCGATGTGGCAGCTCGAGATAGAGATTTCTTCTTATGCAGGAAAGATATTGTAAACATTTATAATAGGTTGGTGAAGAGAAATTATCAACTTCACAAAAAGGATGAAATGAGTGTAAACCTTTGGTATCAAAAGCATCGGGAAGATTTTTTCTTTTACCAAAAGCTCAATGGTGTGGAGGTCCCTTTTCTAATAGGGATTCAAACAAAGTGGATGTTGGAGACAATGGTCAAGCTATCGCACAATAGCTTAATAGCCATTGATTCAACATTTAACACAAACAAATATGGGGTAAGTCATATGCCAATGATTTATTGAATATATTTATTTAAGTTGTATCCATTCAAAATGATTAATAACTTGTATTTGAATTTATGTAATGTTGAAAATGAAAGTATCAGCTGTATACACTCGTGGCATTTGATGAACAACAAAGCGGGGTGCCTGTTGCATGGGTCGTGGCATCACGAAACACATCAGATGATATTGCAATATGGCTGGAGCAGCTCATGCGCAAGTGTTTCCAACCCATCCTGATTGGAAAGTTAATGCTTTCATGGTTGATGATGCATCTGGCTGAATCAGTGCCTTGAGGTAACTTAAATTGTCATGATATAAAAACCAAACTTGCATTTTTTTAAAAATAATACCACAACTAAAAATGCATTGAAATATGGCAGGAGATCATCAGGTTGTGATGTGATCTTATCGTTTGGCATGTACGAGGGCTTGGTTTGAAAATGGTCAATCGGTTGGCCACTAGTTCTCATAAAAAGCCAAAGAGAATGGTTTTCAGTGAGTTAGGTTATCATCATGAATACACACTCTCAATTATGAAGTGGAAGATGCAATCAATCAAAATTTTTATCAAGTTTGCAGATGAAGAGAAGTTCTTAGACTATTTCAACAAGAATTGGGTCACTGGAGATAAGATTCGTAAGTAAACATTTTTTTTCATACTATATGCATTTTTTTCTTTTATAAAGGTGATATAGTGAGACTGACATCGTTCTATTTGCAATTAGGTATGTGGGTAAAAGGTTGTCGGGAGTTTCCTCATGCAAATCAGGAGACCAATAATGTTGTTGAGTCATACCATTGTTACCTAAAAACAACATTTCTATTTGACAGAAGGAAAAAATGTGCCTGGAGGATGGATTGGTTATTGCATATGCTACTAACAACAGTTTAACCTTGTTATCGGTTCAAAGAAATCTTAAAATAAGAAGGATTTCTAAACAACTACAAGAGAGAAAATCAGCTAGAATCATCAATGGAACAAGCAAGAAAAATTATGGATATTGATTGTTGTCCTCATGAGAACATAACCCGTGCTTATTGGGTGAGAAGTCAGACAGATCGAGATAAAAAATACCTTGTCACCTGGTATCGTAAGGATTTTATAACGTGTGAATGTCCATGGTCTACCCGTGGAAACATTTGCAAGCATGCCATAAAGGTTAATTGGTTGTATTTCCAATATGATAATTCAAATCCATTGATTCATCAGCATGCAGAGGATAACATATGCAATGACCCACCTGAGATTAATATAGAGCCTCAAAACCATGATGAAGATGTCGATACTACTCTTATGGTCACAAATGTTGTTGATGCAGATATCGAGGCATTTCATTTGGCAAGGGATGAGTTGTTTAGCTATACACATCTCATTTTAGATAATCCTCCTACTACTTTGGCGAAGACAATCCAGTTGACTGATATGCTTAAAAAAATGTTGGATGAAGCCAATAATTTGCACGTTACTGATTTTGACTTCACACCTAGATTGGAATCTCTTGATCCATCTTTGAAGAGGAAGAAGAGTTTCCTTAGCCCCACAAAGAAAAGAAGAAGCAGCAGAAAAAACAATGGTTTGGAAATTGATTTAAATGTTGATCCATCAGAATATGAACCATTTGAGTTTCGATACCTCAATAAGCGAGGACGTCATCGATCAAATAATGTCGTCTCTATGGTTCCAGGTTAGTTTCATGTGTTGAATAGAGTCATGATTTTAGATTTAAGTATTTAATCATCACTATTCTTTAACATGTGGTATGTTTATTTTTATAGCAATGCAACAATCCCCAACCATGGAAATAACCCAAGACCAAAGGGAGATGCAAGACCATCCAACCTTACTTTCCATGCCAGGTACATTTGACACTCTTTCATTGTGTGTGTACATATACCTTGATGCTCTAGAAAATTTCTTTGCGATAACGTTTGACATTTTTCTAGGTAACTATAGAATAAGTGGAGAAGCATCATCTTCTACCATGACTGATCATCTACAGAAGGACTTCAACTCTAGTGGGAATCAATGAGGTATACACAAAGAATAGATAAGCTAGGTTATTATGGCGTCGTCAGGTGACCCTTTATCATATGATAAGTATATTTATGTTTTCCCATTGTTATGTTGTTGTAAAAATACCTTTTTCATAATCTGTTCATGGACATAATCTGTTCTCTTAAAGTTCATGAAACTTTGTGTTTTGACATGGAATGTTGGGCTGTTTCAGAAGGCTCTAGGTACATTGAGAACATGGGTGCCTGTAAAATTTGAGGAAAGTTTGAGCCTTCATCAGTGCAATATTAAAAATATGGGTGCCTGATGAGCACCAAGGAATGTTTGAGCTCTCATCAATGCAAAAGTAAAAGTTCAATTATATGCCACTATCCTGAAGTTTCATGAAATTTTGAACTTTGACATGGAATGTCAAGCTAATTCACATGGCTCTGTAATTGTTCAACAAATTCAATTGTTGGTTCTTTTTATTGCAATGTTTTTGTATTTTCTCATGTAATTGGTCTAATACTGCAGACTAAGCTGTAACAATGTTGTATACACACCACAATTTGGGAATGAATTAGTGTTTTAGACATCAATCTAAATTGTTATTCAAATATATTCTCAAATGTTAGATCTGTTATATGATCAAAACAAATCTAATTTTATTTACGGTGTTCATATTTAAGAAAGAAGCTCTTGGGTTTATTGCATCTTGATGTGCAGTTTTCTAAACCTGTTGCTTTTGAATCAAGTCAACCTGAAATGTGCATTCTTAGTTATTCTAATGCTTCAATTATGAATGTTGTTACCAATTTCACAACCAACTTTTCCATGAGTTTTAAGAACATGAAGAAAACAAGACACAAATCAAACCTCTTATTTGGAATTTTGAAGCCTGATTTGGTATTTTTGAAGAAGATTACAAACTTGCCCATGCCCAGGTCTGATACCACTTGAAAGCTTGGTATTGCATATTCAAGTGTCAATGTTTGATACATTGGATGCTTGTGTGAATTTATTATCTTTCCATCATGGATCTGCATATCATATCTTTGTTTAGATGGACATAATGAATCACTTCTAGAGGCTATAGTTTATGTTTTCTCCTTGTAAACAAATAAACCCTTACATCCATACCAACCAATACATTATGCATCCTGTCCATACTCTATAACCTTCAATGCTTACATAAATACAAGTTTGTAGTTTTATAAAGTACAAAAATAAAAAATATGTCCATACCAACCAACACATTTGTCTCCTTTACATAAGAAATCATGGTGTTGTCCATGCTTTTGATGCCTTCCTCATGTCATTAGTGTTGTAGATGATCCCTCCTCTTGTCAATTAATGACCTGAACCACTAACTTGACACTGCTTCATTGTGCACTATGACATCTTTATCTAACTTCTTCGGAAAATGAGGAACTGATGTGATTCATCTTAATGCAAAAACTTATAAGATTCGACTAACCCTTGTTCAGCATTGAAATTGATGATAGCATTCCATGTTATTAATTATCAATGTGTCTAATATTTTGACCCACATCTATGTATATTTATATCAGAAAAACTTTATAATCATGATTATTTAGGGATTGCATTAAGTCCAGACCTAAAATGGAAGATAACACTCATATTTTGCATGAATGTTGAACATTCCGAAGTGCTACTCATGGGCAATTTTCTTTCCATAGGTAGGCACTTGACGTGAAAAAAGCATTCCCTTAGTGAGCAATGAATTGACATTGATTAAATTGACTCGCTGGTTAACTTTCTTGTAGAGATATCACAAAATTGGTAATATTGTAAGACATGAATTAACCAATTTAAACAACAAGGAACACAAATGTTGGTCAATTTATTGGTTTAAATCCTACACACTTAATTACCAATTTCTGGGTGTATACTTGCAGGATACAAGCACTGTATATGCAGAGTTTAGGGCATTAGTGGCTTTATAACTTATGCTACAAACAAATGACAAAAAACAATTTTAGGGAAGAAAAATTTGGCTGTAAGTTCTAATAATAAAAAGCAAATAGTTTCTATTCTATTTTCTCTATCATATCTGCAATGCAAGGTAATGCCAAGTTGCCAACTCTAAGCAATCAACTAGATACTCATTCAAGCAAATTGGAAGTAAACCCCTTTTATGCAATTGGCTTAGGAACAAAACCATATAAATGTTTGATGATCTATTCAAGTGGTAAATCCAAGTTAAGAAAATCCCAATGGAGCGTTTGCCTAACCACAGGCTTTGTCCTACCAAGCTTCTCTTCTGGACACCGTGATTGGAAAAGGTCTCCTAGAAGAATCGTAATGCTTTCAGGCTATCTACATTACACTTACATACATTTAGTAGTTATCTAACTACTATATGCATACAAGAAAAGAAATGATCCTACCTATGTTATGGAAACTCACTTGACTCATGCTACAACATTGAAGCTATTATGGGTTATAAATAGAAATGATAGAATGAATTTAGGGCAAGCACAACACTAGGCCAGGACGGGCATAAAACTTCATTAATCAAATCAAATGTTAGAATGATGTTTTGTTGTCATTTAAGCTAGCGGGTTGTTGTTGTGCACAGTGCCTACTGTTCAGTCATGGTGGCAAAGGCTTAGTCTTGTTGGGTTGAGCCAGGTGTAATATTTGTGAGCATGAAGTAGACATCATAGGTGAGGACTTGAATGGGATAAATTTAGAAACTGAGTCCAATGGACAAACAAATAAAAAGGCCTCTCCCAATATTGCAGAAACTATGAAGAGCTTGACAGTAGAACTTCAAAGATGCAGAGCAGATAATGAAATGTTGATCAAATCTTAGGAAGAACAGAACCAATTGAAGGCTTCCATGCTGCAAAGTTTGATAGATTTTAAATATGGATTTAGATAGATTTTACTAATGGCCACTGCTGGTTAAAATTGGTCAATAATAATGGGCCTTTTTCAGTAATATTATAGATATCACGAATGATAGAAGTATGTATGTTACCGTGGAGCTAATTAATAATTTCTTATGTATTTTTGAAAATTTCCCTTATTCCCCTATTTTTTGGATTTAAATTTTTTGTTTTTATTTTTTAATATATATCTTGTCACTCCCAAGCCATGTTAATTTGAAATTTGGGAAAGCTTCTATCTCTTCCTAACACCTGCACCCCTATGTGTTCTAGAAACTCGTGCAACATAGGCCAACATTCACTTGATTTAGATTTTTCCTCATGGCAATTTTTTAGTAATCAAAATACAGCACCTCCTAGACTGGAAATGGGGAATTCTCCACAAACTAGAAATAGGTATTAGTCCATCTGCCAGGCATTCTATAACCCCGGAGATTTATTATAAGTTTATGGCATTTGGCTGTTTTTATGGAATAGTGTGATTGTCCTTGAGGAAGGCCTTGATGACGTTGAGACAGGGGGGATAATTCAAAATGAAAGATGAAAATTGAAATCTCCCAAAATAAAAAATTCTACTATATTGAAACAACATTATTCATAAATATACCGTTTAGCATACTGAGAAAAACACAGCGCCATAGATGAATTACAAAGAAGTTAAGAATGAAATTGATGAAAACGTAACAGGTTCTAGTTTCTGAAAGAGCTATGTACCAATAGTGAAAAAGCTTCTGAGCATCGGTGATTGGGTGCAATCACACTCAAATGTAGTTGTATGGTAGTCAATATACTCATGCCATCTAAAACAACTTACAACTTTCATAGATTGCATAGAATATCTCTGATTCAAATCTGTAGGTTCCAGGACTATAGGCTACAGTAAAATAATCAGCATTTATCCATATTAAGCATAGATCTAACATGAGTCGAGATGGATCAAATTTCCTCAAGTACAAACTTATTTTAAAGTGCAAAAAAAATGCGTAATTTTTCATTGTTTAAATTGTATTTTTGAGATGACTAATTAAACATGCATAACATATTCTTTTTCTTTTTTATTATAGCCGACATATATTTTCTATTTAGAGAATATTTTTATTTTATTTTAATAATGACATGTGTCAACTCCAACCTGAGCGCGCACGCACTTACACATCGCCTTCACACTGGGCTGTAGAATGAGCCTCTTGGCTCAATAATAAAAGATAGGTTTTTTATAAGATTAGATAAGTTTTTTAATGTCTAACAAATAACCAAAAGTAAGTCAATGTGACTTTTCAGCATAAACGTTTTGATACAAAGTGGAAGTGCCAAGGTCACTCCTAGAAAAGAAAAAGACAAAAGCAAAAGCATATCTAGTCTATAAGATCTGGAAGCTCTACTAGCTCTCCTGGATGAGGATTGCCAAGGAAAAAATGGTTTACCCCATGGAGGACTTTCAAACTTCAAGAATGGAATGTTGCAGTTTGCCATAGTCCAAGTATAAAGATAGATTTTTTGGGCTGCTTGACATTTAAGCTAACCAAAAAGTATTGAACAACAAAAGAAAACAACATAACTTAGAAAAACATCTTTGTTTTCTTTATTAACTTCGGAAAGAAAACCAAACAAAGTGGATCCGCTCTTTCGTAAACTGAATGAATAACAAAAGTAGAGGGACACTACTACTATTGCACCATCCTAATTAACTTAATTCAACCCTAATTCACTTCTAGAAAAGTGCGCCCAAGGTGCTTTCAAAATTTTCCTAGAATAGAGAGACTCACTCCTAGACTAATGCACACTAGTCTAAAACTAGAAGCCTCATCTACCATGCACTTTTCCTATAAATTGATAACAACAATTAAAGGATAGAAACAGTGCCTAAAATAAGGATGTCTATATTTTCACTATAAGAGATGAGACAAATTGAAGAGGGAGCATGCATAAACCTCATTGACATACCATTCTAGATTTCCCACCCCAAGTAGACAACTATCTATTATCTATTGGATGAGGAGGACACATAGGTAAAGAAACCTTTCATCACTGATCAACAACCAATGAACAAATCACATAGCATATCAATATCTCTCCAGAAACAAAGATCTGAGAAGGTGTTTGGAAGGATCAGACAACATCATAATGTATTGATGATAATCACAAAATCATGAACCAGTTACTTTTCTCAAAATACATTTGTCCATGTACATGGAATATATTACATTTGTCCATAAATTTGTCTCCCATACAAAAAATTGTAATCATTGCGTGTTGGGGAAAAATAAAACATTAATAGGTTCTTCTTTAGTCAAAGAACCATGCTATGATAGACCCCATAAAAATGATAACGACAACCCATTCACACAATGGGGATTTATATTGATGGTGATCAATGATTTCTGTTGCAGTGGATGGTGATCCTATGTCATATTTGGCATCTACATATGTGCTTAAAAATGCTCTGGACATTATATCAGTTGACATCTTTTCAATATTTGCAGAGTTATTGATGGTAAAATGTTGAAATTGACAACTCCAATTTATTACTTCCTTATGAAGAGGTTTTAAATTGTCCTTCCAAACCCGATAGATGCCTTTCATCTGATTACATATCAACTCCGAGTTGGTGAAGACTTCAATATCATTGACATCATGTTGTTTTGCCTCTTTTAACCCTTCAACAAGGGCAATGTAATATGCCTCATTGTTTGTCGTGATTCCAGGCACTTCTCAATTTCCATGAATTAAATGATTTGTTGCCATATTGTAAAGGACAAATTTAATAACTGCTCGACCTAGATTTGGAAAGCAAGACACTTCAATGCATAAATGCCACTTTTGTACCATTTTTTACACTTCAAAAACCTGAAAAACAAATAACAATAAATTCATGTTAAACAAGTAGACAATTATCTATTTCCTAATACTCAACATGTTTTTCAATCATATATAATTAAAAAAAGCAGATAACTTGTGTTCATTTACACTGCAACACTTTTAATACTGGCATCTATTCTGCAAAAAACACATTTAGCAATCACCACTTTATATAGATGAAATGCTCATTATAGGACCCAAATACATCTATGAGTTTTAGTTGAAAAGAACTTGCATTTTTGTTTCTAGCACAGTTGAACTACAAAGGTTCAATCAGATTGTAAGTTCTCTCCTGGCTACATGTATACATTACTATTTTCTTTTGCAGTGCACATGGTAATATATTGCTTGTATCTTTACTAATCAAAATATTATGGTTATCTCTTAACTCTCTTCACTTTAGGTATCACGAATCCATTTGGGAACTAACATATAATAAGTCTAAAAATTATTCATTACCAAAAACAGTAGATAGAATTTTCTCCTACTTCTGTTGAACCCAAAGGCAGTTCCATTTGAGCTGGATGCATTTAAATCCACATTCAGCAAATCTACTGGTCAATCATAGTCATTCTTATGCAAACTTTTGTGGGGGCTTCCTTTATTAGTATCTTTAGGTTTAGGTTGGTTGATGCCACCCATCCTTTCACATAAGTACATGTGCTCCACAAGAAAATACTGATGTTCAGTTAGATATACAATGCTGAATCATGATTACATGTCAGATAATATGAATAGGGACCTAAAATTTCAGCTTGTGACTAAGTGGGACTATCATTGGCAATCTGAATGGAACGTCTTACGCTTCCAAATGAGCATAAATATCCAAATGAAACAAATGTTGGACCTTGTCAAGGATGAACCAATAAACATAGGCAACCTCTATATGACCATTGACAATCACTTTGATAATTATCTCACCATTAGTGACAACAATGTTTTATCACATTGCTTTATCAACATGAAATCACACCTCAGGAAGTCTTAGTCAACCACAAGGGCACTAGGCCATGTCTGACTTGGTTTCCTTGGGATTGGGGCACAAACAACTGTGAGTACTCCACGGTCATGGTGATTTAACCAGGTTATGTAGACAAGTGGACAGCTAAATTTCAGAATTGGAAATTAAACTAAAAAATATTCACCCACATGAAAGTCAATAGAAAACACCAGATACAAAATAGTGCACAAACAGTTCAACAATTCAAACATGGGAAACAACTCCAAACCCCAGATGTAGGCATTTCTACTTGAACACCCAACTTGACGCACTCTGAGTAAAACTGAACATGGAAGTTGAGTCTGAAACCATCAGCCATTTGCTTATCCACTGTCCCTTCTCAAGAGAAGTACAGGTCGATTCTTTGACTCTGAACAGAGGTCTAGGTCACTGGCAATGGTTGAATCCTTCCTCCAGTTTGTAGCAGAATCAAGTGTTGCAGTGAGACAATTATGCAAGTTTCTTGTTATCTTGTTATAAAAACAATGTGATTGTAAAGGAATGGATAAGTTCAAACTCGCTTTTGCAACCCTGTGAAGTTGACATTACTTAAAGAATTTCAAGAATTGGAATGTATCAAATGGAAGCTATTTTGAATCCGGCTTTCTATGAGGACTTTGAGAATTGTAACTTCAAGAGGAAATGAATGCTTCTCGATCCTTTTGAAACTTGTTTTGTGAACTTTTCATCTTTCACTTCACTCAGATATATAGGGTGAGATAAAGTCCCTAGCAAAGGATACAAATTCTTTAGTGTTAGCTTCAATAGATTTTGTGACCAAAAGATAAGCCCAATCATGTGCATGTTGAATTAGACCAATGCATGACCATAGTTTTGCAAGATTGACTCGGAGGAGTACAAAAATTTGCAATTGAATGTTAAACCAACAGGGAGGATATGGACAGCAAAAATGGGGTCATTATATGCAACCAATTTGTAACCTGTTGCACACTTTGCAGTATGTATGTCTATGATTGAGAAGATTGTGACAGTAATTTTGTTGAAGATATCAGTTTCTCCAAATGTGCAACCATTTTATGCTAACTCTTATTCCTTCGAACTAATATTGACTTCGGTAATTAGCTGGAAATATGCAGAGCATTATTCTATTGTTACATTTCGTCTTTAACTTTAAAGGGACTGTTTTGGTATGCACAAACTAGAGCACATTAAAATGGATAAAGACTGTCAGCAACAAATGGCAGGCTCAGGTGGCAGTACATCATCTAAAAAGAGATTATTTGAGCATTTCTAGGCATAAAATCAGACTTAAATTGTTTCTAGATTTTGAGGAACATAAAATAGGAACTTGCTGCAGATTCTAGGTCACAAAATGAGCATTCAAATCCATCGAAGACAAAGCATTCCAGGAGAAATTAGCAGGTCAAAATTTACTCCAAATTTTGTGGACTGATGTAGCAATCACATCCCAATTTTCTTGGCACCAAATAAGCAATTCCAGATTTGCAGGACATAGTTGGCAGTGAAAGGACAAGTGGCAATAAAAGTTCCAAATCTTCAGGCATAGGATAAATCCACCAGCAGCTACAACAATTCGAATCCATTGCAACCACTTTTATTTTTAGCTTATTTGTTATGAATATGGTTCAGGGACATCATAGTAAAGTCTCGAAATAGAACCATATAAATGATAAAAAACTATAACTAGCAAATGAGCCAGTCCTTTGACTCTAGAACTACTCTGGTTTTCAATATCAATGGCTGTTCCTGAATTCTATCAACAAAAATTGCAATGTTTTCTTTATACTCTTGAATATGAACCTTCATTAAAAGACTAAAACATAGTACCGGGAAATTTTTTGTACGTTTTGACCAATATGGCTTGGATCTAATAGTTGTGAATATGCCTTATGTAACCAACATGAATATCACGTGGGTCTTTATACTGTGAATACCAATCCACACGAAAAGACCCTTGGGTAACCAGCAGTGCAAAATAATTGAATGTGAGACATTATACTTGTATTTGTGACTACAATGGCAATGACAAACATTATAGACTACGACATTTTGTAGTTATCTGTTACAAAATCAATGTTTCACTATCGGAGGATTTTCTGTTTCTTACATGTGGGAAAATTGCCTTGTTTTGGTCATAAATCTGGTAATGAAATTGTGTAGTCTTATATGCAATATCCCACAGTATCCTAAGGATCACTAAAATTAAGATCCCATAAACATAACTTACACTCATCGCACTCAACACGAAACTTTTATGGTAAGTGTCTTAGAATAGTGTTTTCCCGAACTTTAGAAATGAGCCATATGTAAACATCCGTTTACAGAGCCTTTTTATATGCAAATTAAATCAATGTTCAATAATTATTAATTTGTAGTAATCTGGCTTTGCTAGTCCTTAGAGGTGATTGGTTTTCCACTGCAATCACATGCTCATTTCTGAGCCTGCAATTTCAAAAAAGACTACCCGTTTTATTTTGAGTTTCATTATCTAGTGGTTATGTTGGAGACTAATCAACTACTTCTCTCATAGCTAAAAGAGGAGGGGACAAAAGAAAACTTGCTCGGGGCTTTGAATGCCATTCCCAATTGAATAACCGAAGAAACAAGCAAGTTAACGCTGGACGAACTTTCAGATGCTCTGAGGACAATACCCAAAATGTTGACAGAACATTTATCTGCAATGAAATCAGAAATATGTATTACCTTTACAAGAGAATTGCAGGTACCGTTTAATCAGGTACGCAGAGTGGTCATGCGATTCTCAGGCAAAATGTAATTTAATTTTTTTAAATTTAATTATATGAAACTTATCGACAATGTAGATCCTTGGAGAAACGCCGGCAACGGTAATTGTATTGAGGACCTATCTGTGGGTCCTCGAGAACAACACAGCGATCAGGACGAGGATAAAAAGGCGAAAAGAATTCTGCAAAGGGCAAGGAGAAAGAGAAGAATTAAAACTTCCTATAAATTTAAATAGGGTTAGCGCTGTTTTTAGCCATAAGTGGCTCATTATGAAAAATCATATAAGAGAATTATCAGAATGAAAATTCTCAATTCATGTTGAAATTTGGACGCATCTGCCTAATGTAATCTTACTATTCTTATATGATTTTGAAACAAGCGATCTGAAGAGTTCCTGGGTGGTGAGCTGCAGAGCGGAATCGCAGAGCAGGAAGCACCGGGGGAGTTGTAGAGCGGAATCGCAGAGCGGGAAGCGCTGGGTCGAAGAGTAATTGCAGTGAGCGCGCGGGTGACCATTTCAAACTAGCCATAATACTCCGCGGCATGAATTCTAGCTTGTCCCCGATCGGTCAGGGGACGTCAGGCGCTCTAACTGCATTCGGATTTTTTGTCAGAGAATGTTAGGGAATGTCAGGACTGTCAGGGGAGGGTGGCGGAGAAAGAGGGTGGCGGAGGGCAGAGAAGTTGTCGGTCGCTGGAGCCGGACGATTTTCCGGCCGATGCCGGAAAACGGGCCATTCTACAGCGTCGGTAGACTACTCCTATATTTGTTGCCTCTTATGTAGTACGTCTTAAATTATTTCTCCGAACCCATAAAAGTGTTGATCAGTCTAACGATGCGATGAGATGAGCTTACACATGAAAAGCGGGGTGAAACCAGCGACGTGGGTAGGACGAAACGTCTTGGTAAGCTCGTAATTTCATTGCATTACCTAATAAAAGTGGGCCAGGGGCTTGCGAATCTTGATTGCTTCGTTTCTTTTTCCAAGAAATTAATTATGAAAGCAGGTAGAAGATTGACCGGGAAGGGGCTGAAGGACTTATTCTACGATTGCGAAACTGAAATACAGATTCCAGGCATAAATACTTCCAATTAAATACCTTCTGTGCATTCGTGACTGCCAATAATGCTTCGAATGCTTCGACTCCTCTGATCGTCCGCGAGTTCAAGGCCTCGCCCACTGTTGATTACATTGACTTTGGGTGATAGCTTTCCATTGCGATCTTCCTGTCTTGGCCTGCAGGTGGTTATTTCAGCATTTGCATCATTTCGAATTCGCACCTTGTTGGCATTAAACTGAATCCTTATGTGTATGGTGGGTACGAAAAATTCCCATTATACGGAACAGGAACTTGTACATATATCAGTACCTCATTCGTTTTCAACATTAACCAAACAGCCCAAGGTGGCGGGGAGGGTCTGGCTTTCGTCATAACTTCCGAGCTTTCTATAGCTCTGGCGAATGGTTGGGCCTCTTCAACTACTCCACGAACGGGATTCACCCTTCTAAATTGCTCTCAGTGGAGTTCGACACTAAGATGAGCCCAGGAACCATGTCGGCATTGATGATTCCAACATAAACTCCATACTGCTCAACTCTTTGGACCTGTATCACATCAATTTGAAGGGCGGGTACGATATCCGGGCACGGATTGACTACTTCACCTATGATAGCATGTTGTACGTGTACGTCGCGAACCATTCTGATACGTTGCCTACACAGCCTAGCCTCGTCTATGGGATCGATCTTTCCTAGATTCTTGCCGACCAAGGCGCTTATTTCGGCTTCTCCGCTTCCACCAGCAACGCACGGAGCTACACACTATCAAATCATGGAACATTACTGTTCACAGTGGTTCCGCATACTCATCCACAGGTAGCAGCAATCCACATGTACCAAACACATTATTATTGCGTATTGCAATTCCAGTTCTGTTCGTTGTTTCGATTGCGACGACGGGGATTGTAGTGCTACTCAAATACCGACGTAAGTCTCAAGCAGAGGCAGCTATCATATGGGACGCCTTTCAAAACCTTCCAGGCCAGCCGCGGGAACCGTTTACAGAGGGACTCTCCCAAAGGAAAATATCGTGGTTGCTGTAAAACGTATAGCCACAGATTGGAGACAAGGTAAGGATGAGTTTATCTCAGAGGTCAGCATTATCAACCGCCTTCGACACCGTAATTTGGTGCCGCTACTGGGTTGGTGCCACGAGAAGGGACAACTGATTATGGTCTATGAATACATGCCAAACGGCAGCCTCGAAAAACATATTTTTAATAATAGTGACATTCAAGGCGTGCACCTGGACTGGGAACAACGACATAACATTGTCTCGGGTGTCGCCTCGCCTCTAATGTACATCCACGAGGAATGCGAGCAACAGGTAATCCACCGGGACGTGAAAGCTAGTAACATCATGCTTGACTCCGAATACAATCCCCACCTTGGAGACTTCGGCCTCGCCCGCCTGATTCAACACGACAGTGGGTCGTTCACGGCCACTGCTGTAGCCGGGACCCTGGGCTACATCGCACCCAAGTGTTTTCACACCGGACGTGTCACAGCCGAATCAGATGTCTTTAGTTTTGACGTCGTCGCCCTTGAGGTCTCTTGTGGAAGGCGTCCCAGATCAAGTACTGGGGAAGCCGCACCTGATTTAGTCGGTTGAGTTCGGAAACTGTACCGCGAGCACAGGCTCTTGGAAGCTACCGACAGTCATGTGGCTCTCGTTGGCAACGCCAATGGTAACGAGGAGGATATCAAACGTTTAATGATGTTGGACTGGCATGCTCCAATCCCAATCCAGCGGACCGTCCAATAATGAGGGACGCAGGGGTTAAATTTGACGGGTAACCCTACCCATCAGAGAATTTTTTAGGACGGTTTTATATTTAAATAGCACTTTTAATATTTATTTTTAGCTTGCATAATATTTTTCTTATAACAACATAATCAACTAAAATTCTATCATTTTTTATTCCCACCATATTTAATATCTATTAATATAGCAAAAATGTAGGATACATCTTAAATACCCAAATAGATTAATAATTTCTTGAGTAACTAAATTGAGAGTGGACTTGATAAAGAAAATGTATTTCAAAAAAATCATTTTTCACTAATAAGAAAGTTTATTATATCCATATAATCCAAATTTTCCACTTATCTCAAATATGTTGACCAGATTTCAACCGATCATATTTTATATGCATGTTTTGGATAACCAGCATTCCAAATATATGTAATTCCAACTTTTTAGTGAACACTTACAACCAGTCATGAGGTGCCTAAAAAACTAAAAAAAGTAGAGTAATCATGTAAAAAACCATAGATTTTGGACTCTATAAGTTTGTTGTAAAATGGTGATTGCAAAAAGGAAAAATGGGTGTTTTTTTTCTTTTGTCTTTTGAAGACTCAATATAGTGTATATGAATATTTTTGGAAAAGCTACTTAAGAAATATTAGAAATCACTAACAAAGTTCATAGATTTTGGATCGCTGACAACTCTGTTCAAAAATGAGGTTTAGATTTTACAAAAGGAAGAAAGGGTGCTATTTTTTCCGGTGTCTTTTAACTATTTCTCGTTTCACTTGTGAGAGTGTTTAGGCTTATATTCCTCAAAGATCAATCATATTTAAGGGTTGATTTGGACACTAATTGGAAACACCATAACATCGATACCTCTATGGTGAACATAGTAGAAAGCTTGGAAAAATAAATAAATAATTTGCACAAAGTTTAATGACTTAGATAACTATGTTCCTCACATTTTTTATAAGTTCTTTAAATAAATGAAGCACTGTGATTAATATCCATTTGAGTACATTTGTGCAGCATTAAAAAAAAGGTGAAAGAAACATTTCATAAAATTACGTTGATATTCATTTCTGAGTATATAAGAAAAATATAAATATACCCATCATAAACAAATACATAGAATACAACATGCCAAAATCAAACATCAAATTGGATCAATTAGATAGTAAAAATATCACCAATTTCAGAATTTTACTGCAAGCCAATCAATTTCCATTTAAAACTATAGCAACAGGGGTTTTTCAAGCAAATCTATCAACAAAAAAAACTCTTTCGTTTTGTATTTTGATGATTTCCCAACACTGAAGTTAGTGAAAAATAAAACACTCGAAGTTAGTGAAAATATCATGTAACTAACCTCGCTTAGATGAGTGCCACCGAGGGTCGAACTTCCACCTTTCAAGTCTGCTTGGTCAGATCTTCCAAACCAGCAAGCATTTCTGATTTCGGCATATGTAAAATATAGGTTTTGATTGCTCCATTAGCCACCAACACAGCCAAACAACCTTGAAATTGTAACACCGTCAACCATTTCCTCACATAAATCTTCATTTACATTTCTCTCCAATCTAAATCTCTTTCGCTGCTAACTTCTCAACATATAAAACTCAAAACTCAAAATAGACCGTAAACCCCACCTCCCTCCACCTTTCGTGATCCACCCCTGGCCCATTTCAAATTTGGGTCTCCGTGCCATTCATATTCAAAAATGGCAATAAAAGAGGATCCGAGACAAGCACATGCTCTGAAGGCTCAACGATGGAATCAAACCATTCGATTATCCATCTCGCACATGAGTCAGCGGTAGAACCCCAAGCAGCCTCCACAACTTGCCACATGCAGCGTTAATCCCTATTCGCCTCCAAAGTAATCGATGCACCAAGCTAGGTCAGCTACCCTCCCATAACATGTGTCATCCTGTATGTATATATATATAAATGGAAACTTTTAAATTTTTTATATCCCCGTCATTTTATAAAAAATGACCAAGTTAAGAATTACGTGTTTATTTTGCAATAAACCATATTTTACAGGTAAAAAGGCAAAAAAATGGGTAAACGGGCTTCAATTTTAAAGCCTGGAGGGACGTCACGCAAACTCTGGCTGGTAAGTTGCCTCCACCAGCCGTACCTCCCTTCAGACCGGCCTTCATCTAGTGCGTCGATCCGCTTCGTGATATCAGCTTCACCACTTCAGTTAGCACGGCTATTGTAAGCGGAAACGAGAGGGCAGCAAACAGAAACGGAAACATATCAGCGGACGTTGAACATGGCCACCGGCAGACTGTCTCCGAACAAGATAGACCACGGTTTCTGCGGTACAGTATTGGTAAAAACTGGTTTCGATCTGTAGTACAAGGTTAGCGAATGTGACAAATACGGTTGTCATTTAATAGTTTGCTTAAATTATTATTTAGGAATAATGTTTAAATATGGTTAGGATTAAGTTGTTGGAGTTTTGTTCAAAATTTTTTTAACTATATTTTTATTATTTGAAATTTATTGGATCTAAATTGTATTATTTATGTGGCTTGTAATTTGATTTTTATTGTAATATCTAAATTAATTGTGTGTAATGTCATCATGTCTTTTCTACTAATTTCTTTGTTGGTATCAGATTGTATGGGTATATAGATAGTATTATGTTGTTGGAGTTTTGTTGAGAGATTTTTTTAACAGTGTTTTCATTTTTTGGAATTTATTGGATCTAAATTGTACTATTTATGTGGCTTGTAATTTGATTTTTATTGCAATATCCAAATTAATTGTGCGTAATATGTCATTATGTCTCTTTTACCAATTTCTTTGTTGGTATCAGATTGTATGAGTATATAGGTAGGATTAGGTTGTTGGAGTTTTGTTGAGAGATTTTCTTTACAATATTTTCATTATTTGGAATTTATTGAATCTAAATTGTACTATTTATGTGGTAATTTGACTTTTATTAAAATATCCAAATTAATTGGGTGTAATCTTTCATCATGTCTTCTCTATCGATTTACCATTACTTTGTTGGTATCAGATTGTATGGGTTTGACTCCCTCACTGTTTAGGATGGAAGAAACATAAATTTTAATTCTATTTAAATAGTTTATTGGAAAGATGGAAGTGTTGGGAATTTTCTGGTAAATTCCAAAACGAAGTGTTGGGAATTTTCTGGTAAATTCCAAAACAAAATCACTGAACAGAGAACAATGCTCTGTTTTCCTCCAGGATCTTAACACGGGGAAGCTTAAAACAAATTATTTTCTAAGAACAAAGTATTACACGCACCCACAAAAGCTTTGTATTCATTAAAGTAAAATGTGTGATACAAAATTCATCCTCTTTCTCTCAGAGGGATTCATCAAGAACTTAAAAAATTACTCTGTCTACTTTTGAAAAAATTTACACTGCTGTGTGTAAATTTTTTATTGACATTTACTGCTGTAAATAAGAAAATAAATATTTTTCCCTCACGGTGCTGCGTTTACATTCCCTTTCCTTTTTTTTTAACAAAACTTACATTCGACCTCTGCTCTGGTTTTTGTTTCGCACTACTGTGCGTTCCTTCCCTTGCATTACAATGCATATACAAAAAACACATATGCACTGCTGTGCTATTTTTTCAATACATGGTCAACCCCAAAATAAAAACATAACATAAGGTTTTTACCTGTGTCGTAAAACAAAGGGCTTACTCCCGTAAATTTAAAAATAATAAAATTAAAGACTTATACCTAAAATGTATGACCACAGTACATACAAATTAATCCATTAATTGTGTCGTAAAACAAAGGACTTACTCCCATAAATTTAAAAATAATAAAATTAAAGACTTATACCTAAAATCTACGACCACAGTACATACAAATTAATCCATTAATTGTTTTATTGGAAGTAAAAAAATTGCTTCACGTCAACTCCTCCATGTGCAGTAAACGGCGGTCAAACCAAACTTCATGCAATGTTCATTCCCTGCAGGCCTGAATGCAACTTTGGATTAATCCTCCATGTGCAGTAAACGGCGGTCAAACCAAACTTCATGCAATGTTCATTCCCTGCAGGCCTGAATGCAACTTTGGATTAATCGGACCGTGGACAAAGTTGAATTCAATCAGACAGTTCCAATCAATATCTGGCAGACCATTTCTACCGAACTTTACGTCCTGATGAAAAGCTATTTTCCAAAAGGTACAGAGGACACACGTCAAAAAATGATTGCATCGGGTGCGTTTGGAGGAAAACCACTTTTCGTGAAAAGCAGTCCGATAAGGTCTGTTGGTTTTGTGCATTAGATGTAGCACGACAAGTTGAAATTAATATTTCAACACTCCCCTTTAATTTCAACTGCTGGGTTATCAGTCATACCCAAACATTTCCTCAAAAATTCGAACTTTTATGGTCTAATGGCTTGTTCAGAATGTCTGCAACCTGTTCCTGAGTCTTGCAATGTTTAAAACAATTCCTCCATTGCTTACAAATTCCCTAATGTAATGAAACCTTATGTCAATGTGTTTCGTTCTCTTATGAAACACTGAATTCTTGGATAATGCAATAGCTGAGCTATTGTCACAAAAAATCACTGTTCCTTTTGCCTGCTCTTGGCCTAAGCTCCTTAACATTCTTCTCATCCAAACTGCTTGACATGCTGCTGCTGTAGCTGCCACATATTCAGCCTCTGCTGTAGACAATGCTATAATAGATTGTTTCTTAGAAGCCCATGAAATAGCTCGTGAACCCATGTGAAAAACATAATCGGATGTGCTTTTCCGATCATCTACACTTTCAGCCCAATCACTATCAGTGTATCCAATTAAATCTAAACATTCTGAAGTAGTATATAAAATGCCAAACCGTTTAGTACCATTAACATACCTCAGAATTCTTTTTGCTTCCTGCCAATGTGCTTCTTTTGGCCTCTCTATGAATCTGTAAATTAAGCTAACAACAAACATTATATCTGGCCTAGTTGCAGTCAAATACATTAGGCTGCCAACTATGCTCTTATACAAGCTAGGATCAAAACCCTTGCTGCTGTCCTCTTTGCTGAGTTTTAATCCCATCACTATGGGAGTGATTGCTGCCTTGCTGTCCTACATATTAAATCTTTCCAACACTTCATTAACATATCTTGCTTGTGAGATAAAAATCTCATTTTCATTTTGATCTACTTCTATTCCTAAGAAGTATCTCAACAAACCCATGTTAGTCATCTCAAATTCCTCTTTCATGACTGCTTTGAAATTTTCAATGAGGTAGTCATCATTACCTGTGAAAATAACATCATCAACATACAACACAACAATTAAAATTTTACCATATTTTTCTTTGATGTAGAGGGTGGGTTCTCCCTCACATTTTTCAAATCCATTTTCCTGTAGATACGAATCTATCCTGCTGTACCATGCTCTTGGTGCTTGCTTCAGCCCATAAAGAGCTTTCTTCAATCTGCACACTTTGTGCTCTTGGCCTTTCTTTTCATAGCCTAAAGGTTGGTCTATGTGAACCTCTTCCATTAACACTCCATTTAGGAATGTTGACTTCACGTCCATTTGGTAAACTTTCCACTTGTTTTGTGTTGCTATGGATAGCACTGCTCTCACGATTTCCATTCTAGCAACCAGTGCGAAAGTCTCCTTATAGTCTCTCCCATACTGCTGCTTGTATCCTTTGACAATCAGCCTTGCCTTGTGTCTTTCTATTTTTCCTTCAGCATTACTCTTAGTCTTGTAAACCCATTTGACTCCAATGACTTATTTTCCTTTTGGTAGTTCAACTAAATCCCATGTCTTGTTTCTTTCTATGGCATTGATCTCCTCATCCATAGCTTCTATCCATTTCTTATCCTTAATTGCATCTTCGAAATGAATAGGGTCATCAACATGACAATATAATGCAAACAAAGAATTCATACCTTCATTTGCTGCCTCTTGTTCATAAATGTCACTTAAATTTCTAAACTTCTTACCTCTTTCATTTGGTGTACAAGTGCTTGAAGATGCACTTGAAGTTCCTCCATGTGGTGTGCTTGGAGAAGCACTTTCATTTCTCCTCAAGGGTGTCGCTCGCTGCCCTTGTGTTAGCGTTGTTGTTTGGGGATGTATTTAAGCCATCTTCTCATCATCTTCATCATGTGACAAATAATTTTTAACATTCATTGTTTTCTCTATGCTTCCATCCCAAGCTTCCTCCTCAATGAACTGAACGTCTCTACTCACAAAAAACTTCTTGGTAGATGGGATATACAACCTGTAAGCTTTGGATTCCTTACTGTATCCAATGAAAATACATTTCTCCCCTTTGCTGTCTAACTTCCTCCTTAGCTGATCTGGAATGTGTGCATAAGCCACACATCCAAGAACTTTCATGTGGGTGACTCCTTGCTTTCTCCCACTCCATGCTTCTTCCAGCACTCTGTTCATGACTGATTTTGTTGGGCACCTATTCAAAATATACACTGAAAAATTTAAAGCTTCAGCCCAATAATCATTTGGAAAATGCTTTGCCTTCAACATACTCCTCGCCATATCCATGATTGTCCTGTTCTTCCTTTCAGCTACTCCATTTCGCTGTGGAGTGTACTTAGCTGTAAATTGCTTATGAATTCCATTTTCTCTACAAAACCGTAAAAATTATTTGGAGATATACTCACCTCCTCTATCAGTTCTCAGAACATTGATATGCAGCCCACTCTGATTTTCTACAAGTGCTTTGAAATTTCGAAATTTTTCAAACACTTCACTTTTGTTATTTAGAAAATAAACCCAAGTTTTTCTAGTAAAATCATCAACAAATGTTAGAAAATATTGGCTACCTGCTAGTGATGGAGTTTGCATCGGTCCACATCCATTTGAGTGAACGATCTCTAAGGGTGCTTTTTTCCTTATGCTTTTCCTTGATGGAAAACTTTCTCTGTATTGTTTCCTCAATATACAACCTTCACAAAGGTTGTCTGGTTTCTCTATCAATGGTAATCCTTTTACCATTCCTTTTCTACTTAACAAGTTAAGACCTCCAAAGTTGAGATGTCCAAATCTCAAGTGCCACAACCAATTTTCATCCTTTGGTACGCTTTGGAAAGCCTCTTGGGTAACTGCTGCAATTTCTACTCCATCTTTCAAAATTGCTTTTATCCTGAGAGGGAACATCATGTTCCTTGTCATCTTCACTTCAACAATACATCTTTTGTTGGGTGCTCTGTCCATGATGGTGCATACATCATTCACAAATAAAACATTGTACCCCTTTTGAACATGCTAACCAATACTCAAGAGGTTACATCTCATTCCAGAAACATAATAGACATCTGCTATGGTTTTCTTTTCACCTTTCTTTGTAAATATTTTTACTTCTCCTTTTCCCATAACATAAATTTTACTATCAGTCCCAAGTGTGACTTGTGATTTCACATTTTGATCTAAAGCAGAAAACAAGGCTATGTTTCCTGTCATATGGTTGCTGCAATCAGAGTCTAGAAACCATATATCATCATTGTTTGTTTCAGCCATGTTACAAGCTATCAACACATTGTCTTGGCTGATATTTTCTCTAGTGATATTTGCACTAGATCTATTATTCATATCATGTTGCTTCTTCCTACACTCATTGGCATAATGCCCATATTTTTTACAATAATAACATTGGACAATGGATTTTTCATACCTTTGTCCTTGAGCATGATGTTGTCCACTTTTTTGACTGCTGCTTTGGCCTTGGTTTTAATTTGGATTGTTGCCTCTTCCTTGAGCATTTGCTGGACTGTTTCTTCCACCTCTGTTTTGGCTTCTGCCTCTTCCTCTCTTGTTTCCTCTGCCTTGACCTCTTCCTCTTCCAAAAGACATCTGGGCCTTGAAGGCTTGTTCTAGAGATGAGTTTTCATTTCTACTCAACCTCTGCTCATGTGTTATCAGTGATGCATGTAGCTCATCAACTGAGAAGTTTGAGAGATCCTTTGTCTCTTCTATGGTGGTGACAATCACATCAAACTTTGAGGGTAGGATCCTCAACAGTTTCTCCACAATTCTCATTTCTTCAAGAATTTCTCCATGAGTCCTTATCTGTGTGACCAGACCAATCACATGTGTGAATAATAAGTCAATATTGTCTGACTCCTTCATGCAAAGATTCTCAAAATCTCTCCTCAGCAACTGTAGTTTTGTTGTGTTCACTTTCTCCATGCCTTTATAGGCTGTCTTGAGAGTTTGCGATGCTTCTTTGGATGTCTTGGCTACTGCTATCCTTGGAAACACACTCTCATGCACTGCTTGATACAAAAATACGAGGGCTTTTGAGTCCTTCTTCCTATTGCTCTTCAATAGATCTTTCTCTGCCTGAGTTAATCTGTTAAACTCATTTTCATCTGCTGGTTCTTCAAACCCATATTCAACAAGTTCTCATAAATCTTGTGAGGCAAACAGGGCTCTCATGGTTATTGCCCAATAGTCATAGTTTTTCCTATTAAACTGTGGGAGCTGAGTATTAAACATACCCATGCTAGTGTTGGTGCTGGCCATTCTAGCACTTTAAACTATGATTCAAATACCTGACTCTGTTATTTTTTAAAATAACTCATTATTTCTTCAACAGCAACACAAAAAACTAATCTGAGAAATACCTGGATCTTTGACTGAGTCTTCACTCTGCTGAGAAACTGCTGCAGCTAAAAACTCCTTCCTTCAGCGTCTTTGACACCTTAAAAGAGCTTGGACAAGCTCTGATACCACTGTTGTGAATTTTCTAGTAAATTCCAAAACAAAATTGAACAGAGAACAATGCTCTGTTTTCCTCCAGGATCTTAACACAGGGAAGCTTAAAACAAATTATTTTATGAGAACAGAGTATTACACACACCCACAAAAGCTTTGTATTCATTAAAGTAAAATGCGTGATACAAAATTCATTCTCTTTCTCTTAGAGGGATTCACCAAAAACTTAAAAAATTACTCTGTCTCCTTTTGAAAAAATTTACACTGCTGTGTGTAAATTTTTCATTTACATTTACTGCTGTAAATAAGAAAATTACATGGATTTACTGCTGTAAAAGAAATCCCTTACATATGCTCTGCTGCAAATATTTTTCCCTCAGGCTGCTGCGGTTACATTACCTTTCCTTTTTTTTAACAAAACTTACATTCCCTCAGGCTGCTGCGGTTACATTACCTTTCCTTTTTTTTTAACAAAACTTACATTCCACCTCTGCTCTGGTTTTTGTTTCGCACTGCTGTGCCTTCCTTCCCTTGCATTACAATGCATATACAAAAAACACATACGCAATGCTGTGCTATTTTTTCAATACATGGTCAACCCCAAAATAAAAACATAACATAAGGTTTTTACCTGTGCCGTAAAACAAAGGACTTACTCCCGTAAATTTAAAAATAATAAAATTAAAGACTTATACCTAAAATCTACAGTACATACATATTAATCCATTAACTGTTTTACTGGCAGTCAAAAAAAATTTCTTCACGTCAACTCCATGTGTAGTAAACGGCGGTCAAACCAAACTTCACGCAATGTTCATTCCCTGCAGGCCTGAATGCAGCTTTGGATTAATCAGATGGTGGAGAAAGTTGAATTCAATCTGACGGTTGCAATCAATATCGGGCTGACCTCATTCCCTGCAGGCCTGAATGCAACTTTGGATTAATCGGATGGTGGACAAAGTTGAATTCAATCTGACGGTTGCAATCAATATCGGGCTGACCTTTTCTACCGAACTTTAAGTCCCAATGAAAAGTTGTTTTGCAAAACGTACAAAAGACACGCGTCAAAAAATTATTGCATCGGGTGCGTTTGGAGGAAAACCACTTTTCGTGAAAAGCGATCTGATAAAGTCTGATGGTTTTGTGCATTAAATGCAGCACGACAAGTTGAAATGAATATTTCAATAGGAAGAAACATAAATTTTAATTCTATGTAAATAGATAAATGTTGGTGTGTTGTTAGTGTTAGTAAAAGCATTGCTCGCATGAGTTGTTGTGTTTGTATGATCGTTGTCTGTGATGGCCACAGTGCTTTGCAGTGAAAAGGGTGTCAAAAAATCGTGTACTGGTGGACACAGCAAGTCTTTATCTGTGAGATTCTCTTCAATTGGAGTTCAAAACCAAGTGGTGGTGTCTGGACTGGGCGTTAAATTCTTGAATTTCCAGAATCGCTAGATGGAGTACAGTGCAACACACTTTGTTCAACATTTCGAGTCCACCCGATTGCAAAGGAATTTTAATATGGAGGGTGGTCCAACAAATGCCGATAAAGAGGAATTCGCTATCTCTCTGTCATTGATCAGAGAAAATCTGTTCATTTTGAGACTTGCACTGTTGGCGGGGTTGAAGACTTGCTATTCGGCTTTGACACACCGACTAAGGATTGATCCGAGCCAGATATTTTGAGAAGAAGTGAAATAAGTCTTTTTCAAGAAGTTGCTGCTCAAATCTGATGTCATGTGCGTAGTCCAGTGTCACAACGAAAAACCCAATGCTAATTGGATTGTCTTTTGTGATCTATAGTAAAAGATATGTTGCTCCTGCTAAAACTCTCACAACTAGAGCTGTTACATTCTAGATTTGAAGAGATCGATTAGAGGGCACCAGCTGTTGTGATAGGAAAGAATGGCCATTGGTTTTGTCTTTGTTCGATTTAGTGCATTGTTGCATTTGGGTGCTTGTTGTTGTTGGCGTGTAAAATTTGTAAACTTCTTGTTGGTGTGTAAAATTTGTAAAGGTGCATAATGAGTGTAAAATTTGTAAACTTGTTGTTGTTGGTGTGTAAAATTTGTAAAGGTGTAGAATCAATTAATGAACACAGAGATAGTGTAAATTAGTGGTGCTCTATATTCTTAGGTGAAAAATACATTATTGTTAATTTGATTATAAGCTGATGTGTCTTGTTATGTTTTGGGCTTCAGGAGCATCGGTTACAGATTATTTTATGAGATCCATGTGTGTAGAAAGGTCAGTTGCATAATGAACTATTGAATATGCCCAGTAACAATTCACCTATACAACTATCAAAAGTGTAGTTAGCTGCATTTTGATAGAGGGGAGTTTGTCCATAGGGTGGTAGAGTATCAAGATTTTCCTTTGAAAGTTCATCAAAGATGGTCAAAGGCGGTTATGTCTTAAATGAGTTGAATGGGAAGATGGAAAATTGTGATGGTGAAAAGAGCATTCTCCTAGAGACTTCATAGTGAGATAAGTTGAATGGGAAGATGGAAGATTGTGATGGTGAAAAGAGCATTCTCCTTGAGACTTCATAGTGGGATAAGTGACGGGGAAGACCAGTCAAATATATGTGACATGTGAATTGTAATTTGTTATTTTTTGTACTAATTTTTGTAATGATGTAATGTAAAATTTAAATTGGGGATTTGGAATAATGTTTACATTAGTATATAGGTAGAATTGGGTTGTTGAAGTTTTGTTGAGAATGCTCAATAAAATTTTCCTTGTATTTTCTTTATTTCAAATCTGTTGGATCTCATGAGCACTATTTATGTAGCTTGTAATTTGACTTTAATTATAATATAGTAATTAATTTGGTGTGTAATCTTTACACCATCTCTATCAATTTTTTTGTTTACTCGATCCAAAAACAATTCTAGATGCCAAATTTTTTTTTAGAATCCAGTGATTTCTCAAAGTTGTTGTCTCTCTTCTAATGAGTTGTTTCGTACAAGTCATGTTAAATTCCCCCAAAAATACATTATTTTAAAGCTTTATTTCAAAGAGCTCAAGGATAGGACATATTCAATAGCATGTTTTCTTAGGCCATAGTTACAAGCCATCAACATAATTCTTGCAGGAAGAACCATTGTAATGTACCCATATAAACTGGAATTACTATACAATCGAGTTGTGTGACCCTTTTGTTGGAATGTTATGGTGATTTCAAACACAAAAGATCAGAGAACAACACTCTGATACAATGGTGGAATTTTCTGCTAAATTCCTTAACAAATAGACAACACAAAAATGCTCTGTTTCTGCTCAAAAAACTAATAATTTGGTTCTCTGGACTTAGTGTTGCAGCAACAGGAATCAGTGTTGCAGCAACAGGAAATAACACTTTGTTTCTGTTAACACAGAAAAACAGAAAACTGCTTGCTGGAAATGGTGTTGCAGCAACACAGTTTGGTGTTGCAGCAACGCTGATCGTGGTGTTGCAGCAACGCGTTTTTTGACGTCAAGCCACTCGGTGTAACGGCAACACGTTTTTGACGTTAAGTCACTTTAAGAAAATTGATGCTTGGTGTAACAACAACTAAATCAAGTTGGCGTCAAATCACTAATAGACTTACAGTGAGATAATTGACACTTGGTGTAACAGCAACAGAAAATCAACAAGACAGTAAACTTGTATTTATGAACAGTAAACAAAACTGATACAGTAAACTTAGCTGTTACAAGAGGAACACTTCAGTTCCAGAAATCGATTTTCTATCTCAGAAAATCGCAGGTTCAGCACTGCTGTGCACTTACAGAAGAGACACAATCTTGTTCTTCTTCTCTCAGAAACAAAACTGTTGTTCTAAATCTCTTACACTCACACAGAAAACAGAACTGTTGTTCTTTTCTGCTTACGCTGCCTCTCTTGCACTTGAAAAAACAGAACTACTGTGCATTACATTTATAGGAGAATAAAAATCTGATTAAACAATAAACTAAGTAAAATATCTGTTGATATTTATCTTTGTATTTATTGCAGAAGGCGGTGATGCCTTTTCAGCAAAAATAAGACGGCTGTCTACAGGGGATTTAATTTCTGAATTTAATGCTCAAAAATATCAGAAGACTTTGCGGCACTGAACAATCTGAAATAACTGATGTAGATCAAATCTTTGTTCAGCATTTATGTGATGCAATTGGAATTAATTTCCAACGCTCCCCCTTAATTTCAACTGCTGCATACCCAGGCATTTTATGAAATGATCAAAACCTTTCTTTGGCAATGGTTTTGTCAAGATGTCAGCCAGCTGATCCTCTGTTCTGCAGTGCTGCAAAACAATCTCACCATTGTTAACCAATTCACGTAGGAAGTGAAATTTGGTATCTATGTGCTTTGTTCTTTTATGAAAAACAGAGTTTTTAGACAAAGCTATTGCTGAGCTATTGTCACAGTAAATGGTTGTGCCATTTTCTTGTTCATGACACAAATATCTGAGAACTCTTCTTAGCCACACTGCTTGGCATGTTGCTGCTGTTGCTGCCACGTACTCTGCCTCTGCTGTTGACAAAACCACAACTGGTTGCTTCTTGGAAGCCCATGAGATGGCTCCCGATCCCATATGAAACACATATCCTGATGTGCTTTTCCTATCATCAACACTTCCAGCCCAATCACTGTCCGTGTAACCTGTCAATATGAAACTTTCAGAAGAGGAGTATAAAATACCAAACCCCTTTGTTCCATTCACATATCTTAGAATCCTCTTGGCTGCCTGCCAATGAGTCTCTTTCGGTCTTTCCATAAATCTGGAGATTAAACTCACAGCATGCATAATGTATGGCCTAGTTGCAGTCAAGTACATAAGGCTGCCAACTATGCTCTTGTACAATTTTGGATCAAAATCCTTACTGCTGTCTTCTTTGGTCAATTTCAGCCCCACTACAGTTGGAGTCACAGCTGCCTTGCTGTTCTGCATGTTAAATCTCTTTAACACAGCTTCTACATATTTATCGTCATTCTCCTTTATGTAGAGTGTGGGTTCACCATCACACTTGTCAAACCCATTCTCAATCAGATAAGCATCTATTCTACTGTACCATGCTCTTGGAGCTTGCTTCAGCCCATAAAGAGCCTTCTTCAGTCTGCAAACTTTATGCTCTTGGCCAACAACTTCATAACCTGGAGGTTGTTCAACATAAACCTCTTCTTTCAACACTCCATTCAGGAATGCAGATTTAACATCCATCTGATAAATCTTCCATTTGTGTTGTGCTGTAATAGACAACATTGTTCTGATTGTTTCCATCCTTGCTACTGGTGCAAAGGTTTCATCATAGTCTCTGCCTTGTTGCTGCTTGTAGCCTTTCACAACAAGTCTTGCTTTGTGCCTGTCAATCTTGTCTTCAGCATTGCTTTTGGTCTTATAGACCCACTTAACTCCAATGGCATCTTTGCCTTTAGGGAGGTCCACTAGCTCCCATGTTTTACTCTTTTCAATTGCACCAATTTCTTCATTCATTGCTTCAATCCATTTATCTTCATTTACAGCATCTTCAAAATGAA
>APFE030695530.1:55880-76442 GCA_000404065.3 Pinus taeda | reverse complement strand
TGTGCCCTATGCTAGGGGGAGGAGATATGCTAAAAAATCTAGTCAACTAAGGGCTAGTGTGGTCCAGGATAGGTGCACTCCCTAGGTGACTTAGAGGGCTTAGATGCCCTTGGGTGATGGCTTCTCAAACAATAGGTCAAAATTGGAGGATCACAAACAACTTGACAAATATATAATATATATATATATATATCTATATACTATATATATATATATATATATGAAAATGTTGATAAAATAGCTATCCTTAAAATACTTATTTGTGTGTAATTTAATTTATGTAACATTGAGAATTCATAACACCAACACAAAAGTTTTGAAATAGATAAACGATTTATAACATATCAATTTCATCTGTTATATTGTGTATATGGAGGAGAATATTCTTAGATTTTGTTGTCGTTGTCACAAATACCCTCCACATTTTTTTCCATACATGAATTTTGGAGCCTACTGTAGATCTTACAATCAGTCATTCCATAGTCACTTCTTCGTCAGTTGATGCTCAGTTGAGCCTTTAAGCTCCCTTATTAGACTACAAATGTCGAATTCACCTGCTCACACATGCTTAGTCCGTAATCGATTCATGAGTGCATTCCTTCACGCAAGCTTGAACAGGTCTCACACAGTCCATTAGGACAATGTCTGTGCAATGTTCAATCCATGTAGACAGTAAATGTGCACTAACATTCACAGTCTCTCATTTATGGCTGTGTTTGTACTTCTATTTCGCTGAGTTTTTCAAATCATCACTTTGCGCACCTTTGCTTTCACAAGTGTCATTTTCATGCTTTCGACTGTCTCTTTTACCTTCATTCACTTTAATTATTCACATACCACAAATTTTATTCACACTAATCTTCTCATATAGCAAATGTCATCTTTATGCATGGTAAGTGTTGCTTATTGTGTAAAGTGGAGTTTTGGTTGGTTTTAAGGGATAATATTTGTGATAATGAGTTCCTATTATCATGCAAGTATATACCACATCTAGTTCCAAAGTTTCAAGCATTATTGCATAAGTGTCACCATTGTCGTCGCAAAGTGTATCTTTAGTGTCGCACTTGGAGTGAGTTGTCACATTAAGGAAGTATGGTGTTCATCTATTCTAAGTGTCCTGTGCTATGTTATCAAGTGATCTAAGTGTGTGATCATGCTTGAGTCTTATTCTTGTTCAAATTCATTTCATTGATCCCACACCTAGTCAAAACTAGGAAAACTCTCTGACCGGGCCACATAGACTCATTCAACCCTCTTGATGGCACCCTACATTGTCTCAATTTTCATGCAACAACCTTGCCTCTTGGCATTGTGAAATGCAGAGTCTTTGTCTCCCATAATTTCGCATTACGCAATATCAGTGCTCAGGCCGAGTCCCTGAGCTCTGGAGCTGCACACTCTTTGTCTCTAACCCATCCTAAATTGCGCATTGAATAATCTCAGTCCTCAAGCGCTGACCTTGAGATCCTGAAATGTGCAAATGCACAATCACCTGGCCTCTTCTCCTTCCAAATTTTTGCACTCGGAAACTTCAAATCTCTAGCCTCAAGCTTGACATCCAAAGCCCCTCAACCGTGTAATCACTTAGTCTTGGTCTTCTAGAATTGTGCATTGCACAATATCAATCATCAAGCCTCGGCCTTAAGCTCTTGAGCTACACAACTATGCAATTCCTTGGACTTTCTCCCTTCAGAACTACACATTGGGCAACTTCAAACCTCAACCCCTCAGCTTGACACCTTGAGCCCCTCAACTGCACAGATTATTAGTCTTAGCTTTCCTGAACTGCACATTACACATTATCAAGGATTAGTCTCAATCCATGGCCTCCTCAGCTACTCAACTGTGTAATTCTCGAGTCTATCTTCTAGCCTATCAACCGATTACGACATAGTCAGTGGCTATCGTAAAGTATGTTAGACTAGGGGATTCTCACACTAATATCATCTTGTTATGGATGGATTTCAGTTGCAGGTACTCTATCTTATCATGCCAAGATGATAATGAAGTAAAAGGAGAAGTAGACCATGTTAGAAGACACCTATGGAGTTGAAAGGATAAGATGATCATGGGGTAGGAAGACAAAGGAACACCATATTACAAGAGAAGATCAAAAATCAAGACCACATGAGGACTCCATACTGATTCGAAAGCCATATGTAGTTGAAAGAAAAAATCATGTTATATATTTCAAGGAGACAGAAAGAAAGCAACAACAAATAATGGCTTGACATTGTCATGCTGTCATGTAATCCATGTCATGAGTCATCATGTGCAATATTATTTTGTGGATTATGCAAATTCATATTTAAAAAATGTATTGTAAAGAGGAAGTCCAAGAGTCATGTATAGAATGTGAAGAGTCATGTAAGAATTGAAAAGTCAAAGAGAAGTCAAATAGTCATGAGGGTAGTCCAAGAGTCACAAGGGAGGGGAAGGATCACCCTATTTGTTATATAGACACCCTCATTGTACAAGCAAAGGACTTTTCACCTTGACTCCTACGAGACATTGGAGAGGAAGATAGTTTTTTTGGAGGAGCGAGTGTCTACTCTAGTGCTCCACTATTGGGGCAAGTGGTGTTCACTATTTTGACGTATCTTGGAAATTTTACTTAATTCAAAACCTTGTTGACTCAGCACGCTTCCATGCATATGTCGTGAATATTGTAAGACTATTCTTTGAATGTTTACGATGTATGTTGTTTTCCTCTGTACTAAGAAAATTGAACTATTTCGATAGCTTTGGTACTTATTTCTTTGAAGTTGTGTTGTATTTGCTTTAACAATCATTGATTCCTTGTGAACTATTTTACTAGTTGATCAACAATTCATTCATATGTATATTCCTGTGTGCCTTTTCTAGATTAATATTATTACTTGTATTTAAAAGGCTCACTTTTCTCTTCCCTTTCAGTAGAAGGACTGAAAGACCTTGATACTTTCCACAACTAAACATTTCACGAGGCATACTCACTTGCTGAGCCAAAAATACCTATGTATTACTCCCTTGTGCTGAACTTTTTAGCAAAGGAAAATCTACAAAGATACATGGCATTTAGAGCGATACTCAGAATGGGTCTCCTACTCTAAACGGTGTGAAGTCTAATTGAGACTTCACATTGGAAAGACCCCCTTAGTTGACGAATTTCCAACATTGTCAATAGATTCTTAGATCATCCAGACATTTGTATTTTTTTTATTAAATAAAAATTATATGAGTCATACACTAAAATAAACCACACCTATCAACATAATTATATAATCAAACTTTATAATTGAAATGTTAACACATATATAATGTTACATTAAAATATGTATTTGTAATCTTACATTTTAAAAAAATTACACATTTCGATACACTTATAAACGAGAATGGCATGTAACAAATGTCTATAACCCTCCGTCATAAATAAAAAAAAATAATATAAAATTAAAAAAAATTATTACCATTTTATAATTCTTCTTTTATTTTTTAATCTATTTCCAAAAATTAAAATTCATAATACTTTTTTAATATAATATATTACTATTATATTTTAAATGCTTTAAAGTAATGATGTCTTATTCATCTCAATCTCTTCATTCATCTAAATCCTTTATTGGAAATTATATTGTTCATTAATTATTTCATGATCAGAATATATGTTACACCAAAGAGGCATAAGAGTTAACTTACTAAAAATTATTAGCACTACTATTTTTATCAGTCATGCGAGAATCTTCACTGGGCAGGCGCACAAATAGATGCTTCGTAAATTAAAACTCAACCATCATTTGAATTCATCAAACTGGTGCTAATGATTAATTAAGCATGACATAAAGAAAATAATAGTCGCAATTTTTAATGGCAACTTGACTGCGGGAGAGTCACGCCTTTACAAACTTCATTTCTTAAACAAGAGGTATATGCGTTTCTCAACTAAAAAAGGACGACGTACGGTTATAATATATAATTATATAATATATATATATATATACCCTATATATATATATATTTATTTATTTACTATCTAAAAATATCCGTGGTTACACGGAATGACTGATCTTTTAAATGTCTAGGCGGCATGGATTTTCTTTCAACGTGTCAAGGTGGCGTGTAGTTTAAAATATTAGGCTAACATGTATGTTTACTCCTCCGGATGATGTGTCAAGGTAGGCTTGGACGGACTTTAGAAACATCCGGTAACATACAAATTAATAGACAGAGATGGAAATATCTCTTCCCGGAGTATTTTACCCTAGATGTTTTACGTAAACAGAAGACAGTCCAGCAGTTGACAGTGGGGAATCTTCGTCCCCGGATATTTTTCCGAGAGAGTTTTGAAAGTGTCAATAGAAAAACGCCAGGGTCTAGGGTTCCGAGACAGTTGTCCAGCAGTTGACAGTGGGGAATCTGCGTCCCCGGATCTTTTTCCGAGAGATTGAAAGTGTCAATAGAAAAAGGCCAGGGTCTAGGGTTCCGAGAGAGTTTTGAAAGTGTCAATAGAAAAAGGCCAGGGTCTAGGGTTCTGGGATTGTGGTTGTGCTCATCCGCACAAGCGCTATTGAGAAAGAGCTTGACAGAGAATAAGGGTTACAGAGTAAGACAAAGGTAAGGAGAGTTTTTTTTATTGTAATTTTTTCGCGTGTATATATGTATATGTATATGTATATTGATGGTTTTAAAAATATTGTTTTTAGTTTTTCATATGTGTATAGTTGGGTCATATTACTCCCATAAACAAAATTTTTTGGATGAGTAAATAAAAATAAATTTAAATTCACTAAATTCAAATTGTAGTTTCCAAACACTTTTCATATTCTTTGTTTCGATGTGACCACCAAACTAGAATAACAGGGCATTTTTTTCAACAACACTATAGTTGCACTTCCTCTTATGGGAAGGAGCCAAGCAGCCAGGGTTGTTAAGAAGAAAAAGAAAACAACAAACACAAACATATGTACGGCCAAAAAACCTCTGAACTTCAGAAAATAAAGGAATGAGAAGAACCTTTTAAATCACTACACCACAAAATATCTTCCTTGAATCAATTTGACTTTAACCGAGAAGTAACAAATATTCTCTTAATAATTAATTTACCTCCAAATATAAATACGAGTAAAAGTTTTATTAATTTATTTATCATCATAGTGTAATGAAAATTAATATTTTTAATTTCATATGGTTAACGATGGCGATTCGTAATTGTAGTTCCATCTGCTCATTTTAGAGTTATCGTCGTACGTTTATATTATATATTATAGTAATTTATGGTCAAAGTTTTTAATTTAATTTAACAGTCATCGTTGTAGTAGATATTTTTTTATTTATAAATAAAATGTAATTTCTCCCCTATCTCCGACACAATTTATTACCAAAAATTTCACTCATGCCATTTTTGGAAAAAAAAATTAAACCATCCGTCGCTTTCCTTGTTAGAGAAACGCATAGATGTCCGTCATGTTTCGTCGCTTTTCTTGTTAGAGAAACGCATAGATGCCCCTCATGTTTAAGATTAATCATTAGCACCACTTTGATGAATTCAAATCATCATTGAGTTTTTATTTATGAATAATTTATTTGTGCATTTGTAAATTATTATATAATTTTAAAAAAATTATATGTTTTGTTAGTTTTATAATTATAAAATATTATATTATAAAATTGTGATTGAAATATTATATATTATTTTTTTAAATAATAAATACATTGAATTAAAATTTAAAATTAATTAAAGTCTAAGTATATATATTAGTCATAGGTAGATTGAAGATATGTTTGATAAAATATAAAAAGTTAGGGTGAATTCATGATATCAAGAAAATGATTTTTTTTTGAATTGATTTATCTTAATTTATAAAAACATTTTTTTTAAATCACTAGTGGAAGATAAAGAATTTGTTGGTGTTTTATTTATTTAGATTGAACACTATAATCTCAATACTAAGAAGTATTGTGTTTTACAGTGAAGTATGAGGGGGGGTTATGCCTCAGAAAATATTTATGGATGGGGTTTTTAATTGAATTTTTTTAATAATAAAATATATTTAATCTTTTTTATCTTAATTTTTTATTATGAATTTTTAATAATTCTAGAAACAATTTGATTTTTTTGTGAGTTAACAGAGAGTATTTTATTAATCAAAATAGTTTACATATAGTGCAACAGGCCAAAACTGGAAATGTCCATACCATTAATACAATCATGACCATAATTGTCATCCATATGAGACTAAGGCTACATAATTGAGAGACTAAAACCCATCTATGCAAAGAGAAGTGAGCTATAATCAAACAATATAAACAAACACTGACTATATTAGACAATTGCAATACAAACAAACACTAAATATATTAGACAATTACAACAATATATAGAAAAGACCATGATTTCCAGTATTGCCAAGCCAAAAAAAACTAGTGAAGACTAAGGAGAATATTGGGCCAAACTTGTATAAGATATCCTTAACCATGCCAAAACCCATAGTTGTGTCATCCCTCCAAAACACGCCCATATGTCTCCCTCTCCCTCATTATACCAATGATAATTTGAAGCCCAAACATAATATGAAGCCAAACTTGCATAAAAAGATCCTTAACCATGCCAAAACCCATAGTGATATTGTGTCATCCCTCCAAAAACATGTCCATATGTCTCTCTCTCCCTCATTATACCAATGATAACATGGAGCCAAACAAAAGCCATGGGTGACTAAAATATAACAAGGAACCCGAGAACCAGTTGGATACCAAAAGAAATGACCTCACATAAAAGATGTTTGAATAAAAGACAAGATGATGCCAAGGGCCATCACATTCAAGAGAGTGATTTTCCATAACTAGTGTATGTGCCACAATTTCAGGAACCCATTTCATAAGTAAATGATCATTTTTTCATTTTTCCATTCAATAAATTAGATCACAACTTCTCATTCTAAGCATCAATCAATAACAAAGTGTTATGAGATAAGAATTAGAATTTTGATACATCAAAAAAATTAATTAGTAAATTTTTTTGAACAATTCTATAAATAATAATATCTTAAATTGATTCTCCTCATAACTTGCACGTGTTGTCTCTCTACTACAAACTAGGTCTGTTGCCTCTGCTTTGTGCACCCCCTGTGGCTGTCGTGCACAGTAGCTCTTGAGCCCCTTAGCTCTCCAATGGACTCCAACGAGGGTCCACCTCCCCCCCCCCCCGCCCTCAAGAGGTTCTGGCTTTCAAAACGATGATAGCAGCTTGCATTAAGAGAACCCCTTCCGCCATGCAACATAAATTCGTGAAGAAAATGGCAAGCATACCCTTTGTTGCACTCTTGGAAGAAGAAATGTGTAGAGCAACTATGAATCTTGTAGAGAGAGGCCTCATAGGCCAGTTCACTAGCCTCTAGCCTTCACTAAAATCTATTGAAGAGTGGGTTCAGAGAAAGTGGATCCCGTTAACCAAAGAGGCCATGAAAAGCTACTTTGTGGGCAAGGGCTACTTCGTTTTCATCCTCGAAAGTACAGAGGATAGAAGCTTAATCTTTAGGAACATACCATATTTTATGGGTCCATAAGGATTATATCTGAACAAATGGTTGCCCAATTTCAAACCTGCTTAGGATGTTCCATCAGTTGTTCCCATCTAGGTACATTTGCTACATCTTCCCCTCCACTGCTGGAACCAAAAGTCCCTTCAGCTAATCAGCAACACTCTAGGAAAATACATATACCAAGCAGTAAAAAAAGATTAGTATTCGTGTGCCCACATATGTGTCGAAGTTGATCTGGAGGAGGGACTACCAGAAGCAATCAAGCTAATGGTTGTTGGATTGATGCGTGTTCAAGAATTGGATTACAGACAACTCCCCTTTAATGTAGACACTGCCATGGTCATGGCCATTTCACAAAACAATGCAAGAAAAAGGCTGAGGAACAAGCAGAGATGCATAATGGAGAGCAACGGACCCTAGTCCAAAAAGCATCGCAACAAAAAAAAGTTAGGGGGAAGTCACTCATAAGGAGGCCCCCAATAGCTCCAAAGCCATCGAAGAAAGGGATCCAAACCCAAATGAAAAAGAAAGCAGTCAGGCCCAACCCTCAGAAATAATCCCAGAAAATGTAGACCAGGAAGGAACATCCAACTCCAACAAAGAAGACAAAGAAGCAGGCCACCTAGAGGCTTCCAAAGGAAGCCCCTCCAATTCCTCGTATGTAGAAGTCACAAGGAAAAGACCAGTAGATAGTTCAGCATCATTGGAGGAAGAGATCTACGAGTGTTTGTCAAAAAGAGTCGGAAGGAAATCCCATAAAGAAGTAAGGGAGGAGGAGGCTAAAAGACTTAAAACTCAAGGCAGCCAGCCCACAATAGAGATGTCTATTGGGAGAACTACTAGAACAAGGCCTCCCAAGGGAGGATCCCTCCCCCCATCTGGCAAATACTTGTCTCTTGGAACTGTAGAGGTCTGGGGACCCACATGAAAATAGAAGCAGTCAAGGATCTGCTAAAATTCAAACCACTAGATATCCCATGCTCCAAGAGACAAAAATCGAAGGGAAAGCCCTCCTCGACATCAATAAGGTGAAGTGGAAGAAAAACGCAGGAAAAGAAGTAAGCTCAAGGGGCTCTTTAGGGGGGTTGGCTACCCTATGGATAAAAGATCTCTTCCACTTGAGCAACTCCTTCAAAACTTAGCACTGGATCTTCACATAATTAAAGCATTGTGTAAGTAAGTTGACTATGTCACTCTTCAATCTTTATGGTCCAGTTCTTTATTCTGAAAAAAGAGAATGTTGGAATTCCCTCCTAGAATTCTTAGAGCAGCATAACCCGAATAACATAATCCTTGCTGGAGATCTGAACATAGTTCTGAAGCCCAAAGAAAATAAAGGGGGCAATAGTAGTAGAAACCATTTGCTGCCTTTTGTGGAAGATCTCATCCAACAATGGGACCACCTTGATTTTAGCCTAATAAGAGGTCTCTATACATGGACAAATAACAAGACAGGAGAGGAACACATATCTGCTCGTCTCGATAGATTCTTAGTTCAAAGCTCACTAATGATGAACAACAAGATAATCAATACAAAAATCCTCCCCAAATTAACTTTAGACCATAAGCCCATTTAGCTGATCCTGGAGGATGAAGAAGACTTGGGTCCTCTTCCTTTTCATTTCAGCCCCCTCTGGATTGAAAGGGATGGTTTCATGGAAATAGTGAAAGAAGCTTGGGCCAAACCAATCTCAAGATCACCATGTTATGTTTGGGAGCAAAAGCTCAAGGCAGCAAAACAAGCCTTGAAAGAATGGATTAAAAAACTCGCTTCAAATCCAACCAGCTAAAGGAAAGAAATAGTGCAGAATTTGGAGGACATACAAGTTGAAATGGAACACAAGGATATCACCTTAGAGATGATAGGAAAAGAGGTAGAAGCCCAACACTCTTCCTTCCACTCCTTTAGAATGTAAGAAGAGTACTGGAGAATCAAATCCCGTAGCCTATGTTTGAAGGCTGGGGATCGAAACACCTCTTTTTTCATCGCCAATATAGAGCTAGACTCTCACATAATCATATTTTGAAAATCACAACTGAAGAAGGGTAGATCTATAAAGGATTTTCACAAATAAAAGAGGCAGCAGAAAGTCACTTCAAAAAGTTTTTTACTGCAAAGACACAAGGAAGCAAGGAAGACTCAGCAGAGCTCCTCTCAAACATCCATTTTCTTGTTAGCTCAGAAGACAATCATGCTCTCATCAAACCCTTCATGGAGAAAGAAATAATTAATGTTATTTGGTTTTATGGAACTTGATAAGGCCCCTGGGCCTAACGGGTTCACCATTCACTTCTACAAGATCTGTTGGAATAACATTAAATATGACCTCCAGAAAATGATAAGAGTGTTCCATAAGAAAGCTAAGATAGGAGGAGGAACCAATTCCACCTACCTCACACTAATTCCAAAAGAGGCCAACCTAGAAACGTTTGCCAGATTCAGACCCATATCTCTATGTAATGCCTCCTACAAAATTTTGACCAAGCTGCTAGCAAACATAATTAAACCATTACTCAAAAGGCTCATCTCCTCCTCCCAAGGAGGATTTGTTGAAGGTAGACACATATTGGATAATGTCATCCAAGTCGAGGAGACAATTCACTCAAGTAAACAATGAAAAGAAAAAGAAATGTTGATAAAAGTAGACATGGCGAATGCTTTTGATAAGGTTAATCACACCTTCCTCATCAAAGTCTTACGCTCCTTCGCGTTCTCAAACCAGTTTGTGAATCTTATAAAATCTTGTATTGACAATCCCTGGAATGCCCCCCTGGTTAATGGGTGCCCTACTAGCTTCTTTCATGCCCAAAGAGGCCTCAGGCAAGGCTGACCCCCTCTCTCCTTTTCTGTACATTATGCTGGCTGAATATCTAAGCAGAAAGCTCACTACTGAGAGAGACCCTCGGTCACTACCTGGCCTCAGAATTTCCCATGACATAGATCCCTTAAACCATGCCCTATTTGTGGATGACTCTATTCTTCTGAGAGGAGCTTCTCTGAGAATTGCAATGGCGTTTAACTCAGTCCTCAAATGCTATTGCAGGGTAACAAGAGCCTTCGTAAGTGAAAGAAGGAGTGAAATTTATGGCTAGAATATGGAACAACAAGAGATCATGAGCATATCTCAAATCCTTGGCTTTAAAGCCTATGCAAAATGGGACAACATCAAATACCTGGGTTCGCACATTACAAATGGAATTAACAAAAGGGATCTGTGGAGCGACATTATTAGCAAAATCAAAACAAAGATCTCATCTTGGAGAGGCTACTAGTTAACAAAAGGAGGACAAGTAATTCTTATTAAAACTCTATTGTCTACATTGCCAATTTACCAATCTACTTTTCTTCTTGCTCCTAAAAATGTGATGGATCAAATATCTATACTCCTGAGGGATTTTCTATGGCAAGGGGGAAAGGGAATCAGGAAAAAATTCACTTGATCAACTAGGACACAATCAAAAGAGACATCATAGAGGGTGGTTTATAGGTTCACGATCCTACGATGGTTAACCTTGTGCTTGGTGGAAAAATCCTGTGGAAATTGCATTTTTATCCACAACACTTGGCCAGTCAATCACTCTTGCAAAAGTACATAGATGGTCTAGCACTACGGAATCTGCAAGCCTGCATATTAGTTAACTGCTCCCAAACCTAGAATTTATGCCGAAAAAGTCTACACTTCTTTATAGAGAAGGTGTATCACGTGCCCAGAAATGGAAAGAAAACCTCTCCGTGGGATGATCGCATTATGGATCATGCTCCGCTATCTGAGTCTAAAGACATCACAGATATAAAGGAGTGGCTCCAATGCACTGGCATCAATATCATATACAATCTTTCTCAGTGGGACAACAAAGGCAATTGGTGCTGCTGGGACTTCCACGACATCCCTCTTGGACTCTTGCAGCGACAAAATCAGCTCATCGAATTACTTCAAGAGGCAGCACTAGTTCATCGAAGCATGAAGGACACATGGGGATGGGGACACTTAGGAAGGTATACCACAACTATTGGTTACAATGCCCTTCACCCAAAAAAAATAAGCAATCATCCACCTAGATTTTGGAAAAAAATATGGGATCCTGGAGGTCTTCCCAAAGTAAATTTTTTATTTTTTTCTCTGAATTTTGGTGCATAATAGTGTCCTAACAGGAGCAAATCTGACTAAGAGAAGCTACCTAGGACCGCATAGATGTGCCCTCTACAGAAGCAATACTAAAACAACTAAACACATCTTTATTGACTGTTATTTTGCTAAAGAAGTATGAGGCTACATTCTCCATGAACTCCAGATTGCCCCCCCGGGCCATGATTTTGTAGCAGAGTTATTTGCCTCATGGAGCCACCTATATCCCCACAATATTCCCACTAAATCTCGATGGAACAGAATTTGGATCGCCATCCCCAAATACGTATGTTGGCAAATTTGGTTGATTTGGAATGAATAGATTTTCAAAGAAATCCCTTATACTCCCTTGAAAGTAGCAACCAAAACAAAATCCCAAAACTAAACTTTACTCTTGGTTGTTTAGGCTTTGGCCCAATCATCTACCTTCAAATAAATAAAAAAATATGCCTGTTTTAATTTTAAAAAATAGAAAAATTTGATTCTTCTCATATAATAAATTATTAACAAGATAAAATCATCCATTTTAAATTTAATTAGTAAATTGTTTTTAGAACAATTCCACAAATAATGATATCTTAAATGGATTTCTCACATCTCATGAATGTTAATGAGATCAATGAATATTAATGAGATCAAAATCATCGCCATTTAAATTAATTCCATCTTGTATAAATAAATATATAATAAGATCGAATCATCTATTATCTTTCGCATATAATACAATAGTTTTTTATTTATTTAGAATATATTTTTCTAATATAAATGATATAATTATATAAAATTGAGCAATTTATCCATAAAATTTTATAAGTTAAAAAATAGCATATTTCCATATTTTGTTCTTGTAAAAACATAAATAAAATAATTATAAACAATTTTCTTTAATAAGAAATTTTAAATTGTTTTTATAATTTTTTTTCCTTTCCATTCATGAATTTTCATATAAATTAATATTTTATGACTTTTCTATTATGTTTTTAATACTCATTAATATAAAATTTCTAAATACTAGGAATTTTAATACTCATTAATATATCATTCCAAGGAAAAAATGTTTAAACATTTAATTAATTAAAATCGAATAAAACAATAAAATACAAAAAATTATTTATAAACAAATTTTCTTTTAATTTTAAAAATTTTAAAATGGTTTTATATTTTTTCATTTCCATTCAATAAATTTTCAATAATTTATTTAGAGCTTTCCTAATTACATTTTTTAATACTCCATTAATATACGTTCAATTACTCAATTAATATATACAAATAGAATAGTTTTCATAAAAATAAGAAAGTTTAACACTTAATTAATATCATTCCTAAAAAGAAAAATGTTTAACACTTAACTAATATATATGGAATAAAAATGGAATAATAGTTTGCTTTATAAAGAGAGTTTATTTTACAAAAAGATAGTCGTTTTTTTTTTCGTTTAGGATATCTAGAAAATACAACAAGAAAGTGATAGGTTTGGTAAATACTTTACAAGAAGATAAGGGTGTATATATATTAGAAAAAGACAGAAAATTAGTGATAAATATGTTTTACTACTTATTGAAAACTAAATAAAACATATTCCAACGAAATGATAGTTTTTTTTGTTAGAAGAATCACTGTATTTTTATGAATTCATAATTTCCACTTGAGAGATTCTAGTTACGGATTTGGAAAATTTATTAACAACTGCGCGTTTTGGGCGTTTTGTTGTAACTAGAAACTTTTTCATGAATTCCCCAAACTACATCTGAGAAAATGTTGGAAACTCACTTCTATAAAATCCATAATTTCTACCCTCCGGATCTTAGTTACCAGTTTAAAAAATTTACCAACACCTGTAAGTTTTAATGTAACAACAGACCTCTTCAATATTAAACTGGGTAATAACCTGATCGACAAACTCCATAATTTCCACATGGTCCAAATTTTCCAAGTAGTGGTTGATCTTTCCAACATAGAGAAGGAATTACTGAACAGCCGTATACAGCACTTGCATGCATGCCTCCCACAAAAAGTCACTCAAAATCTTCTGGCAGTTGCTCGTATTCCATAAGTTCAAGTTCAGAGCCCACCTCTTTGCCGGATGTCTCCACATATTCGATCAACCATACCTCCTTTTGCATGCCTTGTATGGTTGTATCCAAATACCACAAGTAAAATAACGCGAGGAGTGGGGGTTGTGGTTTAGAAAAATTGCTGGAGAGGGGCCCGCTATTGACCTACTAATGTCACTTATGAAAAACTGGTTTTGACAAAAACAAACAATCACCCCTATTGTTAAATTTTGGACGACGGAGGGGTTCAAATAGTGGCCGTCGATCTATTAATATTTTAATAACTAGCAATTGTCCCAAAAGGTACAAAGAGAGGCCGATAGGATTATTAAATTGGAATTGCAAAATTCAGTTACAAAGTGAAATCTAATCTATGAAGAGCTTTGGGGCCTATAGATTACAAGAGAGTAGCAAAAAAATTTCAGTGAACATGTTAGTAGTGAACATGTTAGTTGCGTACTGATCATCTTGCAAACATCATCTTGCAAACATTAGCGTCAAGCTAAAATCAACAAGGGTCCAAAAAACCAAAATATTGTAAAAATCATAAAAATATCCATAAAAATATGCACACATTGGCTAGGCCAAAACACTAACTTTGTGTATGCACTCTACTCATTTTGTCAAGCATAATATCACTAATCTCAAAATAAATATACTTTGGTTTGATCAGTCTCTTTAATAAAAAAGTTAGTATAACATCCCAAGCTTATCCATATATATCTCAATTTAAAAAGTGATAATATATATATATATATAAATTAATTTTTTATTATTTATAACCTTAACACTTCGGCAATAAAAAAAAACCATCGCCATCGCTTTCTAATGTGTATGGCTTTCTAATGTGTATGACACGTGGACACTTTCATGAGTGTTCCAAGTATTTGATATAAATATTATAATGCTTTCAATGACTAAGAAGAAATAAGTATTTGATATAAATATTATAATGCTTTCAATGACTAAGAAGAAATAATGAATAGTCATAATAATAATAAAAATTCTTTATGACAAGAAATCAAAGGAAACCTTCTAAAATATTATATATTCAAAATTCCTTCGACAACATGACAGTGTGCATTTTAATCTATACTCTCATCAATCGTCTTTAAATATAAAATATAGACACGTAAATCAAATTCAGATAGGAAAAGGACAAACGAATAAATATTAAAAATAATTTGGTATGTAACATCCCACTTTCAGAATGTCACCCAAACAAAACTTTAACCTTATAACAAATCAAAAAGTCTAATGTAAACTATGTATTAAAAATATTTACAACAAGTTCCAACGCACTTTAGAAAAAGTGAAGTAAAAGGCACTTCACTTGAGTATCAAAAGAGACTTAATAAAGAAAAAAACAAAAAACATATATATATAACATTGTCATTGCTGGCATGCTATTCTAACAACAAAACATTAAAAGTATGAATGTCATATTTAAAAACTGAGCTGACCTCTCAACATAGAATGAAATTTAATTAAGGAGAATAATTTAGTGGTGACTTGTGAAAAGAATATCTTTTATTTATGTGAACGAGCTTGAGGCTGAGGCTCCCCCCTTTGGTCGTACCATACATGGCATGGCATAAAATGTTATACGTATGTAATGGCATGGCATAAAATGTTATCCTTGATGCTTTAGTACGTCCTTCCATAGAGAGGGGCCCATGAAAATATTATGGCTTAAACTATTGATAAGGATTAAGTATTTCGGCCAATGTCATGACGTGTACTCATATCATTTTTGGTCTTTCCTAATCATAATTATATGATGGTAGACTAATATAGTCTGATTCGCTACTAATATGAGTAGTTTAATAGTATGAATGGGCTAATGGGGTAAAAAATCTTTAACTATCTCTGCTACATACTTTATTGTAGCATACTTTATTATTCAATGGCCTTTTATGCATAATGGGTCTGCATGTGCTTGGGCACAGGTACTCAAAATCCCTCACTTCCTGAATCATTTTTCTGCAACTCTTTAGGAAACAGTGACATAGAGTCTCCTGTTATACTCGTCCATAACGACAAAAACACAATTCAAATTCCAACAACGAGAATCAAACGTTCAGGGGAGGGGGCTACAGCCACCATGGAAGTCAGTAATATATGCCAAAAAGCTTTTAACTCTTCCTTTCATAAAGAGTTAAAAGCTTCCGGAGCGCACCCATATCGAGTATAATCCGTAGACCTCCGAGTGTTGTGCCGGGTCTCTGCTGCTTTTTTTAAATAAGATAACGATGAATGAGGACGCAGAAATCTATAGAAATTCTGTGAGGATAGTAGCTGTGAACGAAATTTCATAACAGAATATATAATTCGGACAACAATTTCGATACAAATTTGATGAACTGTTAAGCACTGGAAATCTGGAAATATGTTCTCTGGTTCAAATTTTGATCTTCCAATTTTTAAGTTGCTGGTATTCATTATAAAATTTTCAAATCAAGAAGCATTTTTAAATGAAATAATGGCGTTCGCCAAACATTCCAGTAAAATTGTCTGTCAGGAGTTTAAGACGTTTTGCCCCTTTCTTAAGGGTAATTCTTCGGTTAATTTTCTGAAAATCTAAAAATAAAGTATTAACCATGAATTATGATAGGGCTGTATTGATGGGGTACCAGTGAATAACAACTTACCTTTGACTAAACAGACATCATGATCTGTTGGTCACCACCTTCATAAATTTTCTTCGAATGCAACCAAAAGTTAGTCAAAATTTGAATTCAGTGTTTCCACTCAGAAAGGGGAAAAATATGAATAATAACTCCTTGTACCAGAATTTGTTCAGGCAGGGGAGGAACCTAATCTAGAGCCCAGTTTGGGGATTGTTGCCTCACTTGGAAGCATTCAATCGCTGAACAATCAACAGAAACGCACTGGATACAAATTTTTACAGACAAGATGGATGCTTCTTCCCGAGAATATATGCATATATATAGATAATTTACCTGCATGGAATTTCATCTCCATCTATTCGACTAAACAAAAATTCTCTGTATTTACATAATAGTCCAGCTGGGGTGGCCTGAGCAGAATCCGAATCCATGTACAAAAACAGGAAGTTGATCTCATTTTCTGAGTCTTTTTCTCGCCCTTGAAACTGCTTCTGGATCTCCTGTGGCCTTTGATGGTGGCTCATCATCTGCTCCTGATGCTCTTTTGACATGCTTAGGTGGCCTTCCAACTCCTCTTCTCAAGGGAGAGGGCTGGTCCTGATCTGATGTTCGTTGCTTGTGGGTGGGCTCAGGAGGAGGAGTGCCCTTCTCTTCCTTCATTGCTGCAACTTTGCCTAAAAGCTGCTCTGTGCTGCGGCCATTGTTGTTGTGGTGGTGGCTGTGACTGTTGATCTTGTGGGTATGAGAATTATTCCGCGACTCAACCAGTGGGGTGTTTCCAATCGTGGTCTTTTTGGGCTCGGTGTTGGAATTTTTCTTGGGATCGTTATGAAAACCAGAGCCTTTCTTAGGTTGACTGCTGATTCCAGATGTTTTTCTTTCATCTCCAGCCTTGGGCATCTTTGTTCTATTTGGTGCTTCAGCTTCAAATTTGTCTTCTGGTTCATTCTCTGGTTTTAGACCTGCAGAGGATGATACTCATATATATCATCCATAAAGTAACTCATATTATCCAATAAGGGCCTGTTCAATTTTCTGAAGTTTATTCAAGCTAGCTATACGGTTATACCCGCTAGCTATTCAAGCTATGTAAATGCTATAGCTGAAATCTATTGAAGCTATGGAGGAAAATGAAACCCTGGGGCAAATGAAATAGAAAGCTTAAAAAAAAACCGTTTAAAGTCTAGATTTACCGGTGTAGGGCACAACTCGGCTACAAAGATGATGGCCGGGAGAATTGCATGCCAAGGTCCACCAGATTAAACCCCAGAGTCGAAATCTCGGTAGGTGAAACCCTTCAGCCGAAGTGCTCACGAGTAGATAGAATTGCAAACGAAACCCTGGAGCGGTAGTCCGGACATGTGTCTGTACCTATGGAGATTCACATGCACCTGTATATATATTTCATGGCATACAACCTGCATGTATCTGCAAAGGGTACAACTGGGCTGCAAAGATGGTGGGCAGTGGAATTGCAAGCCAAAGACAGCCAAATGAAACCCCAGAGTCAAAAGCTCGGGAGGTGAAACCCTTGAGCCGAAGCTGTCACAAGTATCTATTACAGATTCTGAGGATCGTTCCTAAATTTTAAAAACTATTACTCTGGTAAGTAGAGTAAAACCCTAACCAAAAACATGCACACTGCCCTGCTTATTCTGTGGCATTCACAGCATCATTTTCAACCTGAGAAAAACGGAAAATACCCTGATCGTTACCTGTAAACCGCCACGGAACCCAATTCTTGAGCGGAATCTCTTGCGTCTTCAACTGTGCAATCCTGCGCGCCCTCAAAACTTCCAGCAACACGCTGTTCCGTCACGCTGTTCCGCGCCCTCAGGATTCCTGTCATTCATTCACCCAGGTCATTCACGAAATAAAAAAGAAAAAAAAAATAAAACGAAAAAAACAATAAAGTCAGAACGCGAGAATACGATATCAAATATCATATCATAATCCTCAACCGCACAGAACCGCAAAAACCGGTCGCGACGTGTCAATATGAATGAAAAGAATCTCACGCCACGTGTCAACATGGGAATGAAAGGGACGACGAAGGTCCCTTTCAAAAGAAAGGCCTATCGGCCTAATTATATTATTTATGATATAAAAATTAGTTTAAATATGGATATTGAAATTAATATTTAGATATAGATATTAGAATTATTATTATTATTTAATTTTAAGGTGAGGATTAAGTTAAACACGATATTGGTATATGAGATTTTTTTGTTTGTGGGATATGGATGACTTATCATAATTTAAGCAAATACATATTTATAATATCACATTCAATTATATTATTTATGATATAAAAATTAATTTAGATATGATATTGGAATTATTATTATTATTTAATTTTAAGGTCACGGTTAAGCTAGACACCATACTAGACACCATATTGGTGTATTAGATTCTCTTGTTTGTGGGATAAAGGACCAAACACTATATTGGTGTATGAGACCTCTTGTTTGTGGGACAAGGGACTCAGATCCCTTATTTGTGGGACAAGGGACACTACATTGGTGTATGAGATCCCTCATTTGTGGGACTACCTCCTCTAATTTTGAACCTATGACCCCTTAGGAGGAAACACATGCTCTTAACCAGTAGGCCCACTCAAGTTGTATTATTCAAATCACCTATCATAATATTTTATACTTTGATTGATGGATTAAATAAAATTTGGGATGACATGTTTAGTTCCTCTTTAGAAAAACTATTATGTACAAACATGACAAGTATGGGAATTTTTAATATTATTTAGCTAGTGTATATTTAATAATATTAAAATTTATAAATAATAGTTTTTTTTAATTATTTTATATTTAGGAATATATTATAATTGTTTGTATAACTATAAATTAATTAAATTAATCCTATTATTTATAAAAAAAAATAAATTATAATAATATGTTTAATTTATTTTTTAATAGAATTCTCATTTTCTTTAATGGAAAATTCAATTAAATAAACTTAAATTAAATACCAAATTTTTTAAATAAGTTGAATATATTTAAATACTTACATTTATATAAAAAAATAATTTAATTAAATTAATAAAAAAATAATTAAAATTATATATATATATATATATTATTATAGATTTTTTATAAAAATATCAATATAAAATTTTATATTAAATATAATATTACTATCTATTTTAATCTATAAAAAAATTAAGTTTAACCAAAAATTCCCGTAAAAGTTAAATAACATACCATTACCATAATTTTATTATCTTTTCAACAAATTGACCATTTTTTATTATATCAAACTAAAAAATAGTTTCTTAAAGACCGTCCAAATAAAAGAATCTCAAAATGCTAAAAAAAAATTTAAATAAGTACGATTATACAGTTGCCATTATTTTATTGTTACATCAACTTAAATATATTTTCTCCATAACAACTTAGGAAAGCATGTCAGGAAAATGACACATTAAGCACAATCAAGGAAGCATCTATATTTGTACCCCACGCTTAGCATATTCATTAAATAATTTTGAAGACATTTCAATCATTTCGTCTACATCGTTAATGAAGAATGTGAAAGTTCGTTAGTAAATCCTTAGGAATCCCATTTGTTAGAAAAAATTGAGTGGATATATTTTGAGAGATCGAAAAAATGGATGGAGATATACAAAATTGGTAACAATTTCGGCTCATTTGGCTTAATTTTCATTGTTCAATCTTTGTTCAAATCCATCATTTTCTATAGTTTATGCATCATTTTTAGTATGTTTGTGTCTTTGGTACAAATAAGGGAAGTTACTTTTCCTAGGTGGTTAACACGGGTCTATTTCAGGTTTTTGACATATATTGGAGCAAAGCCAAAGCAATCATGAGCTATAAGGCAGCCAAGCCTGAAGTGAGGACTTGAAGGAGGGGTTCCTACGGCATTCAATGACCCTTCCTCGGGATCTTCACCTCCAACTCCGAGCTCCAAAGACCACCAAACCGAATCTAGAAGGCAGCCAATCAACATTTAGAAAGGGACTATTTGACTCACAGTTTGACAGCCGAGTTCCACAGATTGAGGAGGCCAGCTAGGTCCCTCGTTATCTATAAATTTTGAGGCCTCAGCCTTCGTAAAAAGACTTTTGAACCTATTGTGTACTTTGCACCTCAGTGTTGCAATAGGTTTATTTTGTTCCTTTGTAGCCATTTTTGGCATAACTGTTATGAATCTTTTTGGATAATGAGAAGCAGTTTGGTTTCCTATCAAATCTGAG
>APFE030695530.1:27976-43651 GCA_000404065.3 Pinus taeda | reverse complement strand
ATTTGGGCTCATTTGGCCTAATTCTCATTGTTCAGTCCTTGTTCAAATCCATCATTTTCTATAGTTTATGCATTATTTTTAGTATGTTTGTGTCTTTGGTACGAATAAGGGAAGTTACTTTTCCTAGGTAGTTAACACGTGTCTATTTTAGGTTTTTGACATATATTGGAGCAAAGTCAAAGCAATCATGAGCTATAAGGCAGCCAAGCCTGAAGTGAGGACTTGAAGGAGGGGTGCCTACGACATTCAATGACCATTCCTCGTGATCTTCACCTCCAACTCCGAGCTCCAAAGGCCACCAAACCGAATCTAGAAGGCAGCCAATCAGCATTTAGAAAGGGACTGTTTGACTCACAATTTGACAGCCGAGTTCCATAGATTGAGGAGGCCAGCTAGGTCCCTCGTGATCTATAAATGTTGAGGCCTCAGCCTTCGTAAAAAGACTTTTGAACTATTGTGTACTTTGCACCTCAGTGCTGCAGCTTTATTTTGTTCATTTGTAGCCATTTTTGGCATGACTGTTATGATTCTTTTTGGATAATGAGAAGCAGTTTGGTTTCCTATCAAATCTGAGTTTTTCATAGGAGCCAAAGCTCTCAGGGTTGGGCCCAACCTGAGATCCTAGGACCTCCTTTCTGTATTATTTATTTTCCTTTACGTATCACTGTTTTTTTCCTTTATGCATTTGAACACATTGTTGTTAAGTAGATTTCGTAATGTTGCTGGAATAGATCACTGTTTATGAATGAATTTGGTTTAGATGTTTTGGTAGGATAATAACAGCAAGATCTCCAAGGAAAAGAGACAACCACACTCCTGGTTTCACCTTGGCCTGATTGGATTTGGGGCTGGAATTGAGGAAACAGTGTTGCCTCACAAAAACACTAGTTTGCTTGTTTATGCAATCTTAGTGTGCTTGTTTTATTTGCAGAGATTAGTTATGGGTTGGACATCTGAAATGTTTCTTTACATAGATGGTGTACAAGGTTTTCTCCCCAAATAAAGTTGCTGCTCATTTATGTTGATTAATGGATAGAATAGACTAGTTTAGGATTTGATCATTTGCAGGTCTTTGTTGATTTGATCAAGGCCCACCGTGCAGGGCATCTTCTTCCTTCATCCATCCTCCCAAAGAATCATCTAAGCCTCCTATTCTGTCTCGTAACTAAGCTGCCCTTTTCCCATCTATCCTTTGTGTCTACGAAACCTTACCTCCTTGCTCATCATTGCCTTAGCCGTCTTCAAGCCAAGTCAGCCTTCTACACCTCTTCACCAATCCACCCACCAGTCCTTAGGCAATTTTTAGACCCCTATCCTACCTCTAGATCCATCCATGCACCTTCCCTCACTCATCCACCTCCTAAAAACTGACTTCCAAACATCCTGTAGAAAATCTAAAGTTTCCTGTAGAAATTCTGAAGTTTCCTGTAGAAATCCTGAAGTTTCCTGTAGAACCCCTGCATACTTCCTGTAGAAGCTCACAAGTGAGGTTTCCTGATAGCCAAACCTTGCGAGAATCTGGGGAAGAGTGTTAGGGACTCCTTAGACCCCCTCTGAGCCTCTCCAACTATTTCCAAGCATTCCTCTTCCTTGATCCACTCCTGCACTGTGAAGCACAGTTCAAGCATATGCATGTGAAAATCGACACTTAATCAAAAAAATACAAAAAGATACTTTCTAGGACAAAAGTAGTCTAAGACATATTCATTTTCCCTTTTTGAAGTCAATGGCATCTCATTCAGTAGTTTGCATTCTCATTTTTGCATCAGTAGAACTAGCTGGTAGAATTAGGGTTTGCATTTCTCTTTGGCTTTCAGTTTCTTTTCGCAAGTAGATTAGCTCCCTTTGAGTTAGCTTTCATTCATCATTTAAAAGCTTCTTCTGAGAACTTATAGAAGTTGGCTAAAGCCCCTAGCGGACTTGTGCCAGCTGACCAAGTGACAGCTGCGACAAGAGCTAGTACTTGTGCATACAGCATCGTCGCTTCCAAGTTTGTTACGAGCAACCGCGTTGATAAAAGTAAAGAAGGGAGTCCCAGGAGTTGCAACATTATTGCTGCAATACTGGAGCCCACCACTAAGGGTGGAAGACAATGACGATGTTACATCTGCGATAAAGCAGGTCACTATGCAAGGGAGTGCCTTGATAGAAAGGACTCACACCGGGACGATGATCAAAATCCCTCTAATGGAAATCAAAGGAATGACAAATTGAATAGCAAAGGTAAGAGAAGAGCTGGGAATCGAGGAAGAGGACAACCATTCAAGAAGGCTAGAAATTCCACAATGTACTATGCACTTGACCTCAAAAAGAACCTAGTGTCCATCTCGGCAATGGAAGACAAAGGCTACAAGGTAACCTTCAGCAATGGCAAGGGATGCCCGAATTCCGAGTAGAGAAAGAAGGTGTATGTCCAGGATGTGCCGAAGGAAAGCTCAAAAGGGGACCATTCCCCTCAAGCCAAAGCAAGATCTCTGATATATTACAGTTGGTTCACTCAGGCATATCTAAGGCTAGCATTAAGACGGAGACTACTACACCACATACTCCTGAGCAGAATGGTGTGGCGGGAAGGAAGAACCATACGATTGTGGAAGCTGTCCGGGTCATGCTACATGATCAAAGACTTTCGAAGTTTCTATGGGCTAAAACCACAAACATCGCCATATATGTACAAAATCGATGCCCTCATCAAGCATTGAGTTCCAAGACTCCTTAAGAAATGTTCACCGTCGGTCAAAGGGAAGTCGTGATTAGTCATGATGTCACCTTTGACGAAGATATGGCTCTCAGCAAGGTGGACAATCTTCCGACTTTGAGGAGCTCTCAAGAAGTCGACACCAAGGAACCGAAAGAAAAGGATGATGAATCAATGCATGATGTAGAGATGAATCAATGCATGATGTAGAAGAACCCATGGATCCAATTGATCCTCATCCACATGAGCCTTCCTCTTCTAGGAAGAGGTCTTCATGGCTTAGGGGGATACTTGATGACGCTGAAGGACATGCTGCACCCCAATGAACCTTTTGTGAAAGTAAGAAACCTAACAAGTATCAGGGATACTTGACCATCATGAGCACGATCATACAAAATGAGCCTTCATCATTCTCAGATGCCGTCAAGCATCAAGTATGGAAGGATGCTATGACCGAAGAATATGAGTCTATTATGAAGAATGATGTTTGGGAAGTAGTTCCCAGACCCCAGGACAAGACCTTTGTTACTTCCAAATGGCTTTACAAGATAAAGCATGCAGCAGATGGAAGTACGGAAAAGTATAAGGCTCGTTTTGTTGATCGTGGTTTCTCCCAGAAGGAAGGTATAGACTATGATATTTGCACCTTTTGCTAGATATATGACCATCCGCTTGATCATAGCCCTTGTGGCTTCACAAGGTTGGAACCTACATCAGATGGATAGACCGCGTTTTTGCACGGTTCGATCAAAGAAGAGGTTTATGTGGAGCAACCTGAAGGATTTGAGATTTATGATTGAAAATCTCATGTATGCAAGTTGAAGAAGGCTCTCTATGGGCTGAAGCAAGCATCCCGAGCATGGTATGAGAGGATTGATAGCTACTTGATGAAGCTGGGATTCACTAGGAGTGAAGACGATCCTAACCTTTACTTTAAGGTTGAAGATGACAAACCTCTTAGACTGGTGCTATACGTGGATGAACTCTTTCTAACAGGTGCATACCCTCTCATTCACAAATGTAAGAGGGAGTTGGCTTCTGAATTTGAAATGAAGAACCAAGGACTTGAAGTGTGGTAGAAGCCAAGGGAAATTTTCCTATCTCAAGTAAAATATGTGGGGAAGATTCTGAAAAGATTTGGTATGATGGATTGCAATCTTGTGACTACCTTGAGGATCTTAACTTTCAAAAGTTATATGGTAGTGACGTCGGACCAGATTTGGGAAATGCCTCTGAGTTTAAAAAAAACTCATTCCTGTTGATGTTCTTGGTGAACCTCCGTTTGAACATATGTTTTGCAGTTAGCATTGTGAGCTCATATTTGGTTGAGCTTCACTAGATTGGTGCCAACAATCTTCTGAGATGTCTTTAGGACACAATCTCTCATGGATTGAGATCCATTGCCGGAAATATGAAACTGCATGATTATTCGAATGTTGATTAGGCAAGTAGTGTGGAGGATCACTGGAGCACTTTTAGTGCTATTTCTCTTTGGATTCTGCTTCGATATAATGGATGAGCAGGAAGTAGAAGTCGGTTGCCATAAGCATCGCCGAGACTAGATACATATCTATGAGTATGATCTCGTATGAAGCTGCTTGGTTGGGAAAGCTCTTCAATGAGCTGTTTGAACACATACCACTGTGATTCTCTGTAACAACCAGAGGTGGGATTCGATTACTGAGGAATCTCGTATTTGTCGATTTCTCCAGTGGATAGACATCATCTTGGATATCGTAAGTCGATGAGCAAGGAGGCTCCATCGCATTAAGATGATGTACAGGTCGATACACCTTGTCAAAGCCCCGAGGAAAGATCTAATCTGTGATTTTCCCAAATGACTTGGAGTCGTCAAGAAACCCTTGTACAAGGGTCCTGCATGTTGCATATGTTGAGCTCTGGGAGCTCTAAGGACTTGCAGTTCTTATTGGAGCAACATACGACCACAGGGTGACTCACCCTCCCCTGGTGGTGTGCACTGGAACAAGATGATTTGCTCTCTTGTGGGACAAGATGATTCGCTCTCTTGTGGAACAGGATGATTTGCTCTCCTGTGTAGCAAGATGATGTGTTCTCCTGTGAGGCCTGGATTGATGTGTTCTCCATGGCGACTGTAACAAGATTGATGTGTTATCCTGTGAGGCCTGGATTGATGTGTTCTCCATGGCCACTGTAGCAGGATTAATGTGTTCTCCTGTGAGGCCTGGATTGATGTGTTCTCCATGGCAACTATAGCAGGATTGATGTGTTCTCCTGTGAGGCCTGGATTGATGTGTTCTCCATGGCGATTGTAGCAAGATTGATGTGTTTTCCCGCGATGACAGGATTGATTAGTTCTCCTGTCGAGGCATCCCACCCATGCAGTCTGGGACTCATGGGAAGTACCTCTCATCTGATCAATGAGCAGGGAAATGAAGTTAGGGACTATAGTAGTATCAATGGACACATCGCTGTATCTACCGTACTCCCTACACTAGGATGACCTCCATTGATCTGGGACCAGTGGTAGGAGTTGTACCATACTATGACACTGACTTTGGGTTGGTTGAGACTGGTCTAGGACCAGTGGTACATACTATGAGACTGACTTCGTGTCAGTGCAGTACTGGTCTGGGACTAGTGAGAGTGGTACATACTATGACGCTGACTTCGGGTCGGTGGAGACTGGTCTGGGACCAATGGTACACTCTTTGAGACTGTGATACTGGTCTGGGACCAGTGGTAGGAGTGGTACTTACTATGAAGCTAACTTCGGGTCGGTTGAGACTGGTCTGGGACTAGTGGTATGCACTCTGAGACTGACTTTGAGTCAGTGGAGGATGATACTAGTCTGGGACTAGTGGAGTTGTACTGACTATGATGCTGACTTCAGGTTGGTTGAGACTGGTCTGCGACCAGTGGTACATACTCTGAGACTGACTTTGAGTCAGTATGATACATCCTCGATCATTTCTTCTTCTTCATAATTCGGACAAAAGCAGAGCAGAACAAAACAATGCAAAAGTAGAGCAGAACACAACAGAACAGTACAGATCAGTACAGGGCAGAACAAGACAAAGCAGAACAGACAAAATAGAGCAGAGTAGGGCAAGGGTCGGGCTATACAGGGCAATGCATTTGATGGATGAATAATAACGACCGATAGATAGATTGCATATGAAGTTCTCCCTAGTTGAGAGGGAGTGTTAAAATTGGAAACCAGGGAAAAACTTCATGTGGGTCATCTTATTCATGGTTGATAATATTTTTATTAGATTCCTCTCGTCGAGAGGTGTAGGATTGATATAAAGATCATCTGATTCCGATAAGTATCATGGAGATATGAATTTATTTTGATTATGGAATATTATCAAGCCGACCTACAATCCTCATGTAGGCTCAGAAGCCCAACAGTCGCATCTATTCAAACACCATCGTTGTGTATAAATATAGGAGGACTTTTCCTCATTTGGACTCACTCATCTCATCACATCTCTCTCTCTCTACTGCGCAGAAAAGAGTCTCTTCTCTACTGCGCATAAAAGGGTCTCTCTCTCACACATGTGAAGCCGAAAGCTGTTGAACCTAAAGCTGCAACTGCAGATCCAAAGTTTGACTAGCGTTGACCATCACATCTCCTCCTTAGAACTGCGTTGTAAGTCCATTTGGATCTCCTCTGAAAGCTGCAACTTTTGGTGGTGGAATCAAGTCAATCCGACAGACGGTTTGCAAGATATCGACTGCCCTAGTTTGAAGGAAGCTGCTGAAACTGAAGCTGCAACTGCAGAAATAAAGTTTGACCTGCGTGGACTAGAAGATCTCCTCATCTGAACTGCATTGTAGGTTCATCTGAACCTCCTTTGAAAGCCACAACTTTTGGTGGTGGAATCAAGTCAATCCGATGGACAGTTTGCAAGATATCGACTGCCCTAGTTTGAAGGAAGATGCTGAAATTGACGTTGCAACTACAGAAGTAAAGTTTGACCTGCGTGGACTAGAAGATATCCTCATCTGAACTGTGTTGTAGGTTCATCTGAACCTCCTCTGGAAGCCGCAACTTTCGGTGGTGGAATCATGTCGATCCGACGGTCGATTTGTGAGATATCGTATGCCCTAGTTCGATGATGAAGCCGCTCATGCTGATGCTGCTGATTTAGGGTTTGCTACTGCTGATATAAATCAGATTTATTGTACTATTTCTCCTTGCTGAATTATTGAAGATAAAAGAAGATTTGATCAAAGGGTTCCCCACACATTGTGGGGTTTGTCCCTGGCTAGCGGCCACATCTTGTGTCTCTTGTCTTGGCTTGTTTTCTGTCGGTCGTTTAATGTTCTATTTGCACTTTACTTTATGTACATGTGATTGCTAATCTGTGGCATATAATAAGAAAAAGAAGTAAATTGTTATAAGCATAGAACATACCATATCTTAACAATTAACCACTGAAATTTGAAGAGAACAAGAGATTAGATACTTGTTCTAAGTCTTATGGTTATTATGTGTGACGAACTCAGTTTTAGGATCTTTTTATTATTGTTGTTCTCGTGATTTGGCATTGCAATGTAATGCTTCAAATCTGATTATTATGATAATGTGCAGTAGCTTACAATGGAAGAGGATCGAGGCCTCAAAGCCAGTAGCTTACCCTTGTAAAATTTACACGTCAAAACGAAGTCTCAAGGGCAAAGCCCTAACCAAATGTTAGTGATGAAATCCACCAAACGATTGGACAATATCCCTGCAACAACACTAAATGTTAGCTTTGAAAAACAAACAATGCATGAATAGATCCTAAATACCTTTGCAGCAGGGCTAAAGAGGCTTCCAAGATATCAGATCTGAAAGAACTAAGTCTCAAGCCCAAAACAATGGTTGAAATCCCTTGCCAAAATGATGACGCTATGCTTGCAATTGCCCAGAGTTAGCCCATGAACAAATTTTATAAACTTCCCAATGGATCAGAACCTGTGATGGCAAATTTTCAAATCAAAATCAATACCAAACCCTTGTAATAAAAATTGATTACACCTGTAACAAGGTCAGATTAGCCTTGAAGCAATTTCAATGGATTTATTTTAGTAATTTAGGCCTGTGGCTAGGCTAAAATGCCCTAAAACCCCAGCTAAACCCTCATTTTTAATATAACTAGCCCTTCTAGGGCTTGCAGCTTCTCCAGAAATTTGCTTGAGGAAAGGGAGCCACAAATTTAATTTTAAAACCCGTGAGAGATTAGGCAAGCGCTCAAACCCTAACGAATGACAAAAGTCCTCTCAAATGACAGAAAAATGCATGTGGAAGACAAGGAGTTAGTGTGTAAATCTAATGCAATGAATTCCAAGCAAATTAACATTGCATCTAGGTTTGGAAAGGATCCTCCAGTGATCAAACTAGTTATAGGCCCAAAAGTGATGAACATTCCCGCAAATAACGAGTGTAAACCTACAAAGCCACAAGGTTTAGGGTGCTAAGCAATTATAGATCAAATAGGCCTGCGTCCAAGTAACACAATGTCAAGTAGGCCTGCGTCCAAGTAACACGAGGTCAAGTAGGCTTGCAACCAAGGCTAGAAGGCTAGAATAGGCCTATGACCAGGTTTAGAATGCCCAAAAATCCTCACGACTAGCCAAAAGAAGACTGGAACTCTAAACTTGAGCCTAAAGAGAAGTCTATCCACCTGCAAAACCAAACCTAGGTCAGAAAAATGAAAAAAACAACTACAAAAATTTATTTACAAAACTTATAAATATGAAACCCTTGTGAAACTTCCAATTCGTAGTGGTAATTAGGGCTTCAAGGGTTAGCGAATCCTTCAGAAAAATATTTTCGCTTGGACAATGTAGCCACAAAATTATGGACAGGCCTAAAAAGGCCCCAAAAACCCTTGCGACTTCAATTAAGTGCCAATGTTGCCTTTGATGGGTGAATTTGCCCTCAAACCTTAGTTGTTGGCCGAGGAGAGAGCTTAAGCTTTCAAAATTTATTCCCTTTGTAAGCTTGATGACTCAAGGCACCTACAAAAAATATTTATAGACAAAATCATTATCTCCTTTTTCAGATCTGCAAAGCCCACATTAGAAGACATCAAATATGTACAAGGAATTGATAAAAGGAATATACAAGGATTAGCAAAATTATTTACAAAATAATTTACAAAATTTACAAATGATTCATGACTCTTATAAGAAGATCTATCAGTTGAAGTACCATTAAATTTGAAATATTTTGAGTGGAGAAATAAATTTAATTTAGATCCATGGCCATGTACAACCATTGAGGACAATGGAGAAATTGGTGGCCATTAACAAGGATTTTTCAATGTACACTAATTTATATGTAGACACATTTATCTATGTAGACATATGAGACAAGTAGGTTAGCAAGTATATGAAGCTATGATTGCAAGGTGAAGGGTGACCAATTCATAATAGTAGGGAAAAAGTGCCACAATATCTATCCATGATGTGTTCATAATTAAATTGATGTGTGAAGAAAATAATTATAAACAATTACGTAGATAGGAACAACACACATGATTTACCTTTTAAAAGCCCAACTGGGGAAAAACTAGCCAACAGTAGATCTATTATCATATGGCTTAAATGTAGCCAGTATCCTTGACTTAAATGCAACCAAGTTGTCCAACAACTTGGCCTCACCAAGTGAGCCTTCTGCTCAACTCTAGCACATTACAATGGAGAACCCCCAATATTTTAAAGGCTTTAACTACATATGATACCACGAGCTTAATACCATGGGCCACCCATACTGAGTGCTTGAAACCACTACTTTTGACCTAACAACCTTGTAAGTTGACCTCTTTCACTGGGTCAAGTTTACTTAACATGATAGTCAAGAGGAATATCTTTTATAATGCATGGTGACATTGAATATTCTTTAGATATGTTTTTACAATTGGTGAGGACAATTGAGAAATTGCATGGCCATTAACAATTTTTTTCAATGCTACCCTAGCTCTTGCCAAAACCCCATCTATTCTAATGGGGCCTAGGTGGGATCAGGATGTTGAGGAGGTCACCATCCCATTAGGATTATGCGAGAGATGTTTAATCCAACACATCTAATGATGTCATCATTGAAGGCATTGATATTGCTAAAGAGTAAATCTTTGAAATTTCAAACACTATCATATTGTTTCAAACTAGTGTTATCAAAACAAAACTAGAACCAGCGAAACCAGTTGGTCTGGCCATTTTGACCCCAAAATAGGTCTAGTCGATGGCTTAGAACCAGGTACTGAACCGACCAATTTTGTACAATGTAACCAAGGACACTTTGAATACACAAAAAATAAAATAAAAATAGAAATTTAAAATTTTATTAATGGGGTAGCCTAATATTCAACCTTAGGGCCCTACTAATGCTATGTAATTAATGGTAATGTCAAATTGTTAAAGTATTATACTTAAATTATTAACATTACCATTACTTATTTCAAAATGTTTGAGATTGGTTCCAACCTTATTGGACTTCATATGGAAAAAGTAGAGTTTTAGATCCCACTAAAATCCAACAAACTTAATAGTTTTTAGGATTTCAAGATTAGTGGGATTGCAATGTTTCCATTAGCTTTTGTCATGTTTGAAGGTATGGAACTAGTATTTAATTAAGAGCACCAAGTCTTCTATGTACCTTGATGTTAGTAGCATTGATTGTTGATCTGTTTTTGTATGATTAGTTTTGTTGTGCTAATAACAATTACAGATTTATAAACATGTGTTTGCTTATTGCTTCTTTTGCTGAGGTTTCCTTAGTTGTTTGTGCATATAATCAGGTAAATTTCCTTAAGTTTAAAGTGACATTCATGAGCAAAATAGCTTCAAAAACAAATACTGTACAACAAATATTCAGAGTACAAAAAACCATCAAAGAGACATATTAACACAGTGTTTTGATGAAGGAGTTCACCCCTCCTGGGCTACATCTCCTTGGTCCAGCTTCCATGACTTGGGCCTTTGTATTAGCTCAATGTAGAAAAAATGTTGTTTACAAAACTCTATGGCTCCTGATACCTGCACCAATGTGTTCAGAATGTCCAAATTAACTAAGAACACCTCTTTCTGAGCTCAATTTGGTCAAAAATTGACCTCTCTAGAGCTCAGATAGTCTTTTCCTACATTTTCTCCTCTAATTTTGGAACATCTCTAGTTAACACCGCTAAATTTGGTGGCAGGCCTGAATTTAGGGGCACCGCCAAATTTACTGTCAGATTAACTCATTGTTAATTAAGGCTTAACTATGCTTAATTAAATTTAAAACCAGATTAGCGCTAAACAACTCCTAACCTTCGACAACTTAATAGACCTGGTCACATGTAACGGTTATGTCACATTGAATGTTGGAGTGGAACCATCCGAGTTAACTGACGGTTTGAGGTTGCGGTGTTCACATGCAAGTTAATGTCACAGGTTTGGAGGAGTCCGTTACCTTGACCGTTGGGGTTATGTATCGTTCACATGCTAACTATTGGAGTGTTGTATGGTTGGAGCTCGTTGGAGTTAATGTTACTGTTTGTGATTATATATATTGTGTTCACATGGGGGGAGGGCTGGCCTGCAGGCTGGCCCTCAACCTCAAACCTCCAAACAATTACAACTTAAATATATGCGGAGAATAGATAGGGTAAGAACTACTCGTAGCATAGTTGGTAAGGCGTATAGTCTAGGTGTGGTAGGTCGTGGGTTCGACCCCGAATATCGCCAATAATTTTTTCTCCACAATTAGACGTCCAATCCAACCTTTGGGAGGTGCCACATGGTGGCCTTTGGGCTTGCCACGTGGCATTCTTCCATTGGTCCAAAAATGAACTAATAAAAACACGCCAACAAACCACTATACAATCCAACCAGATAATGCCACTTGTCGATCCTTGATTCTCCGTTGACCAATTTTGACCATGCCTAGTCACCTGCCATGTTGGCAGTACGAACTGCTGATTGTGCAGTGACTGGGCATTTTTTGTTGTTGCAAATTTCACATGTTTAACAAAGCGATCAGAACACAATAACTTTCTCATATGAACTCGGTTTTCGACAAAACAAGTTGCGTTAGTATCCTTTTTCTGAAACGAACACAGTTGTTTAGTTTTCGAGCCATTTTGATAACTTTGATTTTTGAGCAAAATACTGAGCACCTGATAATTCCTCCCCACTAGAAGCCTTTTGGACCCCAAAAGATACTATAAATTGTTCAACAGGTGAGGGTACAGCTCCCTCACCTTCTCGGTCTGCAACCATTTGGCTTGAGAAGGCTTTTGTCCCATGAGTCTCATGTAAGGATATTCGACACATAGGAAATAGTTAAGTATAACTGGGTCTAGTGTAGAGTTAGGTAAAGTGTGTTTCTTTACTATGTACATTTCTAACTTACAATCTTACGGTCATGATATGTTTTAGACATGAAGTGATTCGGCGGTTCATTCTCCCCTTGGTATTACCAACACTTGATCCGTGGCTTAACACTCGATTAGTCCACGATCTCTATTTAAAGAGCATGGAGGGTCATTGATAGGGTGACCATTCATGAGATAAGCTTATGTAAATTTTCATTATTTTATTAATAAATTGCTTGAAGTGACCGCGTTGGCTCAGGCCATGGACTGTTTCCCTCTTTGAGGGTTTTAACCACATCAAGAATACTAGTGTATTGATCTGTGATCTGTTTGTGAGCGGTGTTCTTTGGTGTTCTGTTTGAGGAACTTACCCTGTAAATTCCTACATGGTATCAGAGCTATTTGAGGGCTGCATCCGTTGGTGATCCAAATCGGAAGCCGGTACAACTGCATTCAACTGTCGTTTCCCAGATCTACTGTTTCTAACTGCTTTCGGGCCGAGAGGACTACTCTATTGTGTTAGGAGCATCTGTTCCAGTGAGGAACCCCTTTTGTTTCACACGAAAAGGCTTCTGGTAGCCCTAGCTACGTCATTTTTAAGATCTAGATGCATACAATATTTATTTGCAGTTTTAGTTATTTATCTCTTTGTTTATTTCAGTTTAATTATCTCTTTGTTTTTTATTACAGGGTCTATACCTTTCATTTCGGCGTATGCTCTTTGCCTTGCGACTCTGTGCGATCTGGACAAATCAAAAACAGAAAGGAAGGATTTTTCTCATGGGTATGCTCTTTTCCGCCACACCTTAGTGTGACCTCAGAAAATCAAAAACATTGAGGAAAATATTTAGGGTCTGGCGAAAGCTAACTTGAAGCCATAAGGTTTGGTTTTTTTTGTATGTCCGTGTTGGGTTGTGTGGTTTTTTGTTTTGTAGGAAAAAAGAGATTTTTCAAGTAAGCACGCACCCCAAAGATTCAATGACTAAAAAAAACCCTTCCCCTTCTCCAAAAATTACTAACCTTTTAAACTAGCTCACTTGGTCCAAAGTTACTTTATGAGAATAGAGGTCTTGAGTTCAAGTCTTTCTTTTTGTTGAGTTACTTTTTCAAAAAGCACATGTAACTTACGTTTTAAAGTTACTTTATCTAAAAGTGTTCTCACCCATTATAAAAAGTGAGTCACTTATAATTCTAAAGTCTCTTTTGTTGGACACCTAATCTTGTACGCATTAGTGTGGAAGCGGAATAGGCTAAGGAAGTCCAAGAGACCTTGGGATGTGGAACCCAACAGTCACACCATGTACTATAAATGTATATCATTTGTTAATAAAAAATGTACTCTCATGTTTTATCTTTCATATTTTGTTGCTGCCATGTGTGTGTTTAACATGGTATCAGAGCAGGCGTATTCCTTCCCTGCATAATTACTTTGAGCCATTAATTCTGTGGCCTTTCTGTGCAGGTCATTTCTGCCATCAGTTCTACATTTCATGAATATTTTCTCAACTAAATTCTAGTTGCAACCTCTGTCATTTCTCCAGCACCATTTTTGGCCTCCCTCTTTAATTTGTAACTCCCTATTCTACCTATGTTCTGCCTTTCATAAAAGCACTGCTCCTCCTGGTTCTGACAGTCGAATACCGCTCCTCTCTCATACCTGCGATTTAGGGTAACAGTTTTCACTGCTATGGTCAGTCATTTGCTCATCTCTGCTATTCTCTGCTACATACTATCCTTCTGTCCCAAATTTCTGTGTGTTTGGATAGAACATTGAATTATCTCTGTGCTACATCCTCTCTCTCTGCCCTAAGTGCATTATAGATTTTTTGAAGTTTCTGTGGCTTGAGCTCTAATGCGGTGCGGCATAGTGTGCGATGAGATCTACAACACCGACGATCTACTCCATTTTTTTTGAGATAATCTGCATGCAAAACAAAGTGTTATACCCGATCTTATCCCTCGACTCCAAGTTAAGCTTACGCAGATTCTCTATCCCTCTACCAAAACCTAGTTGAATGCATTAAATCCATGAACTATGCATTGAAACCTATGATAGCCAGTGCATTAAAACATCAGTCTCTGCTTTGTTTAAATTGTATGGTGGAGAAACATATGGTGTGTTAAAATCTTGTGTTTTCAAGACCGTTGCAACAACATATGTTGAAGCCTAAGAAATATGCACAATCTCCCATTAATTGCATGGAAAGAATTGGTGATAGCGACTTTGTATACTTCCTGGAGCTGTGTTGAATGTTCTCTATGCATTGAACACTTTGTGAGCGTTGATCAACTGTGGCAACATTTCGTGCTGGAATGAAGCGCAATGGAACATGGTGCAACGTAATTGTGGCTTGGTGCAATCTTGTGGTGTTGTTGACCAGTCGAGACTAGTTGGTTTGAGCTCCTTCTATCCTTTTTCATCGACATCCCCAGATTTTGTATTTGTAGTCATTGCTAAGCTTTTGGGGTCTATTTGTTGAACTTGAAGCTGATCATGCTCCCAGCGATCACTGGACTAGGGTTCCAATCCAGTTAACTCTTTATTAATTGTGTCTGTAGCGTGAACTTATGTTTGCTTGGCTTGGGATAGCGCGAGTATAGTGAATGTCTGCAGGATCCACGGAGATTCCACTGTTGGTTGCTCGCTGAGTTTCGATTATCAATCTTTAATGTTTCTTTATTCATCTTTTATTGGTTAGTTAGAAGCTCTATGGGTCTACCTCCAGTTCTTACACTGTCTGTAGAAACGGCTAGAGATTTTTCAGTTCTATATTTTCAGAAGTATAGTGCGGGACCACATATGGTCTTCATTTCTCTGGTTTTTAAGTTTGGAAGAGAAATCTAGTTTAAGGCCGAGAACCAGGTTGATTTTTGGGAGCGTATTGTTGTTGAATGTAAAGGTCAGTTTTTTACTTATAGAGTTTTGCTTTTGTCAGCAGCAATGTTGGAAGCGTTTTTAAGCTTTTCAACCGTAATACATCCGGATTTTGAGCAAACAAGCAGTTGGATTTCGTGTAATGTGTAATGTTTGAAAATTTTCAACAACAATATAAAATGCGGCTGAATATGAAGTATTTCAAGTTCTTAAGGCGGAATGCAGTTAAAGTATTTGAGAAATTTGGCATTATGATGGTTAATATGTTCAATACTTGAAGTTTTTCAGCTGTAGCGTGTTATGAAACCAACTCACAAAAAGATAGAAAAGATAGTTGAACACCTTAGAATTCAGCATCTTCGAGGGGGCAACCTCCTTTACATTACACAAATGAATAGATCTTGGATGATTCAAATGATAAACCTCCTTTCTACATATAGGAGTCTAAGGGGTCACAATATAACGAAGCCGACCTAACAATAATAATATAAAGGCACACAAATAACAATAGAGAGATTCTATGGGGCACAGTAATAACAATATGGCGACAATAGGGGCACAACAATATGAACAAGGGATACAACTACAATATTAATGGGGGCATCACTAGTATTATAGAGACCTAACATGGCCCTCTCCTTCAAAAAAGTGTTGTCCTCAACGCTTGAGTAGTTCTGGATACTTCTGTATAAAATTCTCATCCTCCCATGTGGAATCTTCAGCAGATAAGTTCTTCCACTTGATGAGATACTCTGAAATGGATCGATTTCGTA
>APFE030695530.1:0-18380 GCA_000404065.3 Pinus taeda | reverse complement strand
TACACCAAGAAAGTGGGTAAGTCTCTTATCATTCTTGTTCTTTATGTTGATGATCTTATCCTTACTGGTAGTGATCCCAACCTTATAAACCATGTGAAGTCCAACCTTAAAAAGAGGTTTGAAATGACATACTTAAGACACTTGCATTATTTTCTTGGTCTTCAAGTCTTCCAATCTAAGTAAGGTATTTCCTTTTCCCAGTCCAAGTATGCCAGTGATCTTCTATGCCATTTTCACATGGAAAACTGTAAGCCAGCCCCTTCTCCCTTTCAGTCTAGAGCCAAACTTTCAGTCACTTGTATTTCCCCTGAAATTGATGCTACCTTATACCGTCAGCTTGTAGGAAAACTTTTGTATCTAACCCATACTCATCCTGACCTTTCCTTTGTTGTTGGCCTTATTGCTCGGTTTATGCAAAACCCACATGAAAGTCATTGGAAAGCAGCTAAAAGAATACTTCGTTATGTTCGAGGTATAGTTCAATTTGGGATTCATTACAGTGCAAAAGCATCTCCTCTATTGGTTGGTTTCACTGATTCCAATTGGGCTGGTGACCCTGATGATCAGAAGTCTACCGTAGGTTATGTCTTTACTCTTGGTTTTGGACCTATTTAATGGGCTTGCAAGAAACAAAGTGTCATTTCTCTTTCTTCAGCAGATGTAGAGTATCGTGGTGCCGTAGAAGCTAGTAAGGAAGCTCTGTGGCTTCGTCAAATCCTGTCAAAGTTTGGCTTTCAGCAGCAACATCCGACAACACTTTGGTGTGATAATCAAAGTGCCAGTCAACTATGCAAAGATCCAGTCCAACATTAGCGCAACAAACACATTGAACTACACATGCACTTCATCAGAAAGTTCATTCATGACCATGTTCTTGAAGTGCAATATTTTTCAACCGATGATCAAGTTGCAAACATCTTTACAAAGGTTCTCATAGAGATGAAGTTTACTAAACTTTGATTTATGGTTGGAGTTCAGGAAGTTGTCACTAAGGGGGGATAGGCTCTAATGCCTCCTTCCTTCTTCTATTGTGTCATATTTGTACATCCTTCAATCCTATCCCAAATTGTTCTTAAGGGGGGATGTTAGGATATTCCGACACATAGGAAATAGTTAAGTATAACTTGGTCTAGTGCAGAGTTAGGTAAAGTGTGTTTCTTTATTATGTATATTTGTAACTTACAATTTGATGGTCATAATATGTTCTAGACATGAAGTGATCTAGAAATTTATTCTTTCCTCGGTATTACCGACACTTGATCCGTGGCTTAACACCCGATTGGTCCATGATATCTATTTAAAGAGCATGGAGGGTCATTTGTAGGGTGACTGTTCATGAGAGAAGCTTATGTAAATTTTCATTCTTTTATTAATAAATTGCCTGAAGTGGCCGTGTTGGCTCAGGCTATGGATTGTTTCCCTCTTTGAGGATTTTAACCACGTCAGGAATACTGGTGTATTGATATGTGATCTGTTTGTGAGCGGTGTCCTTCGGTGTTCTGTCTGAGGAACTTACCATGTAAATTCCTTCATCCCACTCTAAGGTATTCAACATCCCCTCTCTTTGAAGTTTTGGTTCTTTTGTCAAGTATGAGATCTTGCTGAAGCTCATCTAGATATTCTGGCAAGAAATCATCTATTGATGGCAACTGAACATGCTCTCCTTGATCATCAATCAAAAGAGGCTCAAACAATCTCAAATTCTCAACATTAAAAACAAAGTATATTTGCATATAAGAAGACAAATTTGTAGGTTTTAACCCCATACAGAAATTACCTGCATACAAATTCCAAGAACAGAAAATAAACAATGTGAGAGCATAACAGATAAAACACATACACAAAGATTTTCCCTTGGATCCCAAAACCAAGACTACCAACTTGATTTTTCATTATGTCCCTTTCAATGTTACAATACATATTTATACATGTTGAAACATCCAATACCATGGACCGAATACCATGCACAAAACCATAGGTAGGTTTGCCCAACCTAATATAGGGTCCAAAAAAAATTTCCCCCGGGGAGCTGCACCGGACCCCATAAAGGGGGGCTACCCGCCCCCCTCAAACCCCTTGTGACCCCCCCACTGCGCAATCGGCGCAACGAAGGGGGAGCTCCACCCCCCTCTAACCCCCCGGTTCACTACATGGGCTAATCATAGAAAGAATATAACACAACCCAACATTCAAACTTGAATGCATTGTTACCAATCTTTTCCAGAATTTTAAAAGGACCATAACGGATTGGTTTAAGCTTTTTACCTTCCCCTTAAAGTCTCTCTTTGCTAATATATAACCAAACTTCATCGCCAACTTGAAATTTGTGATCAACCCAGTATTTGTCATGCCTTGCCTTGTAGTTGCTTTGACTTTTCTCAAGCTATTCTTGCACTGTATGATGTATTCACTGAATTTGCTCTATGAACTTTCTTGCCTTATCGATGTCGCTGTGACCTTCGATGGCAACATCTTTCTCAAAGATGAAGTCCAATGGCGATCTTGCCAAGTATCCATAACATGTCTCAAATGACGATGTGTTTGTGGAAGAATGTTTTGTCCTATTGTATGTAATGCAACTGTTCATCCCACAACTTGGGATGTTTGCTGCAATATACTCTAAGAAGATGAATAATTGTTCTATTGACCACCTCGGTTTGTCCATCTATTTGTGGGTGAAAGGTTGTACTCTTCTTCAACTTTGTGTCCATCATGTTTCATAAATTTGACCAAAAATTCCCAACAAATTGAGAATCTCGATCACTTATAATAGAAGTAGGAAGACCAAAATGAACCCAAATGTTTTGGAAGAAAAGATGAGTTGCTTGTTTAACTGTAATTTGCTTTTTACATGGTGTTAGTATGCACATTTTGCTGAACCTGTCTACAACTACATACAAGTAATCATGACCTTTCCTTGACAATGGAAGACCTCCTACAAAATCCATTGAGATACTCTCCCATGGACGTGAAGGTACCGGAAGTGGAGTGTATAAACCAAGTTTCCTATTGCTAGGCTTACCTGTAGCACATAAAGAGCATCTTCTTATGAAACGAGAAACATTATCTAACATGTGTGGCCAATAACAATATCTTTGAAGATTCGCTATTTGTATTTCCTACACCAAAGTGTCCAACAATCAATGAACTGTGTGCCTCCCTTATGATGTTGTTTCTTTCTCCCTGTGGAATACACAACTTACCTAAGTGATACAGCAAACTGTTATGTACATGATAATCCAACTCTTCAATTTGATTTCCTTGACTCAAGCTTGCATATACTTCTTGAAAGTCACTATCATTTGCATATTGTTCTATGTAACTTTCATGCAAAACAGAATTATGCTGGAGTATAATAGATGAATTTACAATAGGCCTTGAAAGCATATCAACTACCTTACTGTAGATTCCCTTTTTATACCTGATAACCAAATGAAATTGTTGTAGAAAACCCATCCATCTGAAATGTCGTGACTGCTGCAACTTTGATTGTGACTGTAAGTACTGCAATGGATGATGGTCTCCTTACCCATCAAATAGTGCTTCCATTTCTACACTTTGTACCAATACATATAGTTCTTTGTCATATGTGGGATAGTTATAGCTCCATTAAAGATTTCATAATGAAATGAAATGGGCTTACCATTCTGCAATAGAATTATTCCCATGGCATAATCACTGGCATCCGTTTGAATCTTGAATGGTTGTCTAAGATTCGGAAGTGCCAATACCGATGCTAAACTTATATTTTGCTTAAAAGCATCAAATGCTTTCTGTTGTACATCTCCCCAATGGAAGACTTTCTTGACACTTAACAATGCATGTAATGGAGCTGCAATGGAAGAAAAATTAGCAATAAACTTTCTCCAATATCGTGCTACCCCTAAAAAGCTTCTTACCTCTGTAACTGTATTGGGCTTGGGCCAATTCAGAATGACCTCAACCTTAGAGGGGTATATTTTCAGCTCATCTCCTCCAACAATGTGTCCCAAATACATTAAAGAAGTCTTGCCAAATTCACACTTCGACATCTTTAAAAACAACTGTTTTTTTCTCAAGACATCGAGTACTTTGTTTACATGCATGACATGTTCATCCCTTGAATTGTTGAATATGAGGATATCATCTAAGTAGACAATGACAAAATCATTTAGAAATGGTCTCAATACATCATTCATTACCCTCATGAAAGTAGCTGGAGCATTTGTAAGACCGAAAGGCATAACAAGCCACTCAAACAATCCTTGTTTAGTTTTAAATGCAGTTTTCCAAATGTCTTCTTCAGATATCCTAACTTGATGATAACCACTTCGTAAATCTAACTTAGTGAAATACTTTGCATACGTCAACTGATCAAGCAAATCATCAATTCTTAGGAATGGATAACGATTCTTTTCCGTGATTTTGTTTAGTGCATGGAAATCCACACACATGCGCCAAGTTCCATCCTTTTTTGGCACCAAGACAATGGGCGAACCACATGGCGAAGTAGATGGGCGTATGATACCCTTGTTCATCAATTCTTGAATTTGATTTTTGATTTCCAAGCTCTCCATAATAGACATGCGATACATGCCAATGTTCAGAAGTGGAACATCTTGTTGCAATTGAATCTCATGCTAAATTCCCCTCTTGGGAGGTGACCCCTTTGGTTCCTGAAACGTCTCGCCATGCTTGCTTACCACATCAAACAAATCAGATTTCAATTTATCATCACAACCTTCAAAAGATTCATAATCAATATCATTCTTTTTCTTGGTCACGAGAAGCACAAAATTTTTACTTGCAATTACTAGTTTCATCATCTGCCCTGCATTAACCAATGGAATGTTCAGCGTTTTGCGATGGGCTCTCACTATGTACTCCACCCCATTCTTGAGCAATATGTATTTGTTGTCATGGCGATAAAATACTGCTTTTCTATCATACAAATAAGGACTACCCAAGATGATTCCTGAGATGTCAAGTGGAACTACATCTAACTCAACTTCATCAATGAACTTTTCAGTAATGACAAACTTGAATAAAGACTTCCTTGTAACCTGTAAGTTTGTATTGTTAACTATCCAACCCAATGGATATGGCTTATGATGAGGTAGAGTTTCAAGGTTTAATTTTTTAACCAAGTCTTCTGAAATCAAGTTTGATTGTGACCCACTATCAAATAATGCATCAATCTTTGTATGATTTGAAATCACTCTAACATGAAACAACTCTATTCTTGACTCTTCATTTAGAGTGTTGTTTTGATTGTGTGATGAACTAGTGCTTGCAATAGTTTCTTTTCCTTTTGTAACCATGGCTGAAATCTTGATCTCATCACCAAAATCCGAACCAAGGTCATGTTGTGTGATAGCAGTCATCTTTTGTTTTCCCTTATTGTTTTGTTTCTTAGGCCTTAATTCGGGATGCAATTTCCAGCAATGGGCTTCATCATGCCCCTCTTTGGAACAGTGTTTGCATGTGATTTTCTCCCCTTCTTTCTTCACACTTGCATTCTTCTTTCCCTTCTATTTTCCACCTTTCTCTTTCTCCTTACCCTTGAATGGCTTCCTCTTACTACCCTCTTCCTGAATGTTCTTTCCTCTAGATTCAAGGTGTGTGGCTTGCACACATACCTCATCTAAATTGTTTGGATTGAACATAAGAATAATATGTTTCAGATAGGAATCCAATATATTTCAGCAATGTATCTTGGGAATTCAAATTCACTCCTAATAACAAAGCCATTTTTCTGAACTCCTGTGTATAATCTTGGACTGTTTGGCCTGTAAGCTGCCTAAAATTTTGCCAACTCATAATGGATTTTTTCATATAGGCTAAAGGATAAAACTGTCTTTTAATTGCAGAAACAAATTCAACCCAAGTAATGGATATCTTACCATGGATTCTCATTTCCTCTTGAGTCTTTGCTTCCCACCAAACTAGTGCAGCTCCTTCTAGCCTCAATGAAGCCAACTGGATTTTTATGTTATGTCGTCTTCTTGAAGGCTCTGAATTCTGTAGTATACCTCCAACTGTCGAATCCAATTGTCTAACTTTTCTGCATTCACCTCTCCATTGTACGTGAGAAGTTCGAATTTATGTCCAATTTCAGTGATGGAGTCTTTCCTTTTGGGGTTTTTAAATGAGTATGGGCAGTTTCAGTGGTGGTAGTGGAAAATGATATTGTGTGAGATGATGGAGATGATGAGGATGGTGGAGATGGTGGTGGCTTTCCACCATTCCCTTTGGAATCCTTCTTCTCATTCTTTTTGTCCTCTAAGCTTCCTTCTCCATGTGGAGGTTTAGAACTCTCTCCAACCATTCTAGTGTTCCTCTCTTCATAGAGGACTTTAACCATCTCAGTTAAAGTGAAGAAAGATTTCTTGAATTCTTTCTCTTCTGAAGAGGGACCTTCAGGCTCTCTTTCTCCAAACATAATAGCTGTGGATTCAGGCTTAGAAATTGGTACTGCTTATACCTCTTCAATCTCAGTTGAAGGCAAAACTTGAGGAGTTTCAAATGCAACTGGAATTGGAACTTTGGGCGGTGGAGATTGTGGCCTTATGGATCTCTTTCTTCTGGGAATTACCTCAAGAGTTGAAACCAATAGCTTCCCTTCTCCTTTCTGCAACTTTAACCTTGTAAGCATCACAATTTTGCAACCATTAAAACCTTAATTGTACAAACTCAAGCAATCAAGAGATTCAACTTTTTCTCTGATGTAACCAGCTTGATCTATTTTTGTATGATTAGTTTTGTTGCACTAGTAACAATTACAAATTTATAAACATGTGTTTGTTTATTACTTCTTTTGCTGAGGTTTCTTTAGTTCTTTGTGCATACAATCAGGTAAATTTCCTTAAGTTTAAAGTGACATTCATGAGGAAAATAGCTTCAAAAAAAATACTGAACAACAAATATTCAGAGTACAAAAAACAATCAAAGAGGCACATTAACACAATGTTTTGATGAAGGAGTTCGCCCCTCCTGAGCTACATCTCTTTGGTCCAACTTTTATGGCTTGGGCCTTTGTATTAACTCAATGTGGAAAAAATGTTGTTTGCAAAGCTCTATGGCTCTTAATACCTGCACCAATGTGTTTAGAATGTCCAAATTAGCTAAGAACACCTCTTTTTGAGCTCAATTTGGTCGAAAATTGACTTCTCTAGAGCTCTTTTAGTCTTTTCCTACATTTTCTCCTCTAATTCTGGAACATCTCCAGTTAACGCCGATAAATTTGGTGGCAGGCCCGAATTTAGGGACACGCCCAATTTACTGCCATATTAACTCATAGTTAATCAAGGCTTCACTGCGCTTAATTAAATTAGAAACTGGATTAGCGCTAAACAACCCGTAACCTCCGGCAGCTTAATAGACCTGGTCATATGTAATGGTTATCTCGCATTGGATGTTGGAGCGGAACCGTTAGAGTTAACTAACGGTTTGATATTGTGGTGTTCACATGCGAGTTAATGTTGTAGTTTTGGAGGAGTCTGTTACCTTGACCGCCGAGGTTATGTATCGTTCACATGCTAATTGTTGGAGTGTTGCATGGTTGGAGCCAGTCGGAGTTAACATTACCATTTGCGTTATATATATTGTGTTCACATGGGGGGAGGGTTGGCCTGCAGGCTGGCCCTCGTCGGAGTTAACATTACCATTTGCGTTATATATATTGTGTTCACATGGGGGGAGGGTTGGCCTGCGGGCCGGCCCTCCCCTAACTGCGAACCTCCAAACGATTACAACTTAAATCTATGCGGAGAATAGATAGGGTAATAACTACTCGGTAGCATAGTTGGTAAGGTGTATGGTCTGCCTGCGGTAGGTCATGGGTTCGACCTCGACTACTGCCAATAAATTTTTCTCCATAGTTAGACGTCCAATCCGACCTTTGGGAGGTGCCACGTGACATTCTTCCATTGGTCCAAAACCAAACCAATAAAAACACGCCAACAAACCACTATACAATCCAACTTGATAATGCCACTTGTTGATCCTTGATTCTCCATTGACCAATGTTGACCATGCCTAATCACCTGCCATGTTAGCAGTACGGACTGCTGATTGTGCAGTGACTGGGCATTTTTTTTGCAAATTTCCCCTGTTTGGCAAAGCGATCAGAACACAATAACTTTCTCATACGAACTCGGTTTTCAATGAAATGAGTTGTGTTAGAATTGTTTTTCCAAGACAGATACGATCGTTTAGGTTTCGAGCCATTTTAAGAACTTTGATTTTTGAGCTAAATATTAAGCACCTGATCAATTATTAAACTCCTCTATCATGACCCTAGGAAAATTATACCCATCACTCAAACAAAATTTACCCATCACTCAAACAAAATATGGATTGAGATGTTAATATTTTCCCTAAGTTACTAGGAAACATAAGCAAATACTAATCCGGATTTGGATTCGACAAATCAACCAAATTTTTGAAAAGCTAGGATTCTAATACAGTGAGGAAATGCCATGTACAAAAAATACAAAAATATTTTTCAAATTTGAAAAAACATATTCAAAGTTAAAAATCAAATCCATTCATGAATTACAACATTAGAACTGAAATCATCACGGAATTTGTGAATCTGAATACATAAATCATGATGCGTCATGCTTTATACAAAAAGGATAACTGTAAATACAAAACTAAGTATCCCATAAATGATCACTCTATTGATATGATGATGTAGAGTCAGTCTAACTGCATCTCCCAAATGGGTCTATATGCTCATCATTTCAATATTTCAACTCTATATCATAATCAACCTATCATATTCCTTGAAATTTGGCTTAAAATAAAAAAATTCCCATCTAGTTACAAAGGTAAATGAATATTGTACATTGTTTGAGAACATACTAAGTCTATGTTGCATATTGCTCTAAGAGGACTCTTCACTTAGAGTTGGATGGGATTGATCTAATTAAATTACTAATGGAACAACCATCCTTTGTACAATATATATTATTATCTATGTAATGTCTCAAAGCTTTCTTGTTATCATTATCAAAAATTGAAGATTCAAATTTTGATGTGTCAAACTTTTCTTGTTAGTATTATCATGTGCTATACAACCTGTTAGTATTATCATGTGCTATACAACCTGTAGATAATTAATAACTTATACAACTATACAACCTACAAATTACTAATAAGTAATCCAATTAAAATCCCAAATATAATATTTATTTTTCAGGGTTTCAACGTAGTGGCAAATATCTTTAGAAAAATTAATAAAAACCAAAAATTATAATGTTATTTGCTTGGGACTCGGTGTGTTAAGGGTAACTAGCACAAGATACATTTTGATAGCATTGATCCATTTCCGCGTTTGAAGGATTCGTCTATGTAGCAAATCCTATGTGGATCTGGGTGGATCTGTATCTGTATTCGAAACACAAATCCGTGGATCCAACATGAAGTCCCCTTGGATCTAGTAACACATGCTTTTTCTATCTTATTATAATGGTTAGAGGGTGATATTGATGATGAGGATCACAATATATGCAATGATTTTGATGATATGTAGGTATTTGTTGTAACATTGTTTTGACACTAGGGGCCATCTACAACGTCTTTGCCAATGTATTTTTGGTTCAAAGTGTTATTTTTGTTATATGCACTTTTACTTGCTATATAAATAAGAATTTTGGCATATCAATTGTTCAGATTCATATGGATGCATGTGTGTGAATATTTTATGTATTTTTTGATTGATTGGGTTTTTGGTCTGACTTTTTTCCACTTCTGGTCTGGTTCTGACTGGTTCTCGGTTTGAGGGGTCAACCAATTTGGTTCCGATAACATTGTCTTATACTTTAATTATTTTTCCTGTACACTAAGGTGAACTTTAGTGTGTTGCTTCTACAAATGTAATTTCCATTTTGGCAAAGTAGGAAAGCTTCCTGACATTGAAATATCATCAGTTTACTTAAAAATCCATGCTGAAATTTGGTCCTCGTATGCCTAAATATCCCCCTGAATGCAATGCATAAGAATGTGTTGACAGGTGGACGAAATCCTCCTGCAACGAGTGAGTATTTGCCCAATCAGAGTCCCAATTAGACCCTTTTTCGCTTAGATGGCCATATACTCTTCGGAATTAAGGCCCAATTGCCTATACTAACTTAGGCTAAAATTATTTAAAAAAAATTAATCTAGGGAAAATATATGACATTCTAATATTTACAATTATCTACAAAAATATAAACAAATTGTTGGTTGAATGGGACCAATTTGAACAACAGGGAGTAAAGGATTCATTCAAACATAATAAACCATGTGAAATATCATGTCCGTTTAAATCATTCATTCGAACATAATAAACCATGTGAAATATCATGTTCGTTTAAATCCGACTGGATTTTGAGTCCAACTAACCACACAAATAAGTTTTTGGAGAGTTTTTACACAGAAAACTCAAAAAAGATATTTAGTCTAGTTTTCATCTTATTCAAACTAATTTTTATATGTTTTTTGGAATAAGTGTGCATGCATTAACTAAAAGAAGTATGGGGAAAACTCTCGAAAACAAAAGCAATTAAGATTCTATCTTTCGAATATAAAATTTCAATCATCAGACATGAATATAACAAAAAGTTAACATTTCATAAATTCTGTTGATAATAATAGATATAAACTGTAACATATCCAAAGAAATGTGTAACATATCCAAAGAAATGTTTAAACAAAATAATAAATATTTATTTAGAAATCAATATGCACAAGTTAAATAGTAATACCAGAAGCATCCATTAGGGAATTAAAAAGATGTCCAGACATTAATCTCATAGCTCATGGCACATTAAATCTGAAACTAATCTTTAAAAGAGTTGTAACTTCAAAATTGATTCAAAAATGCAAGTCTCGAGTCTTCACAATTTCTCTACCTCTTACACCAATGTAAGACGTTTTATAAATACTTGAAAAAAATAGGATATGTCTCAACAAATAAGATAAGTCTTTGAAAACAAGAAAATCAAAAAGATTTTCTTAAAGTAAAGTACTGCTTCCAAAAATAAATATTATGTCATTGTTTAGTCGATATTTCCCTGAAAAGAAAGTAACTCCTTGTCTTCAAAATCTTCGTCTTTTAGGTTCAGCAATAGATGGGGTGCATGAATTTGGATATGTTTTACCCATTGTGGATAAACCTGGGAAAAATCGAATGGAACTAATATGTGCTGACTTGGGAATTTGCAATCAAAATTTGGATCATTTTCTTTCTTTTCTGATATTTGTTTCCAAATTTAGAAATGAGCTTAATTTGCTCAAAAGGGAATTGTAGAAACTTCTAGAAAGTTTGTTGTGTCCAAATTTTGATCCCATTAATCCCTCTTTGATCTTTGATGGCGAAGTCTTTTGCTAACTATTTCAATTCTCCTGAAACAACTTCTTTCAATGACTTGGAACCTGAAAGATCAAATTCTTCAATAAATCAGTGCCTTTCTCCCATATCGTTAAGCATTGTTCTTGGGCATTTTTAGCTCATTCTCTGATTTCTTTGGCCTCTGTTTCTGTACGGCTCAAGATGCAAGCATTAATCTTCCATCTATTCTTGCTCCCAGTCAAGAATAGACAAAAACCTATTTTTAATGTATATATCTTCCTCCACCAAGGAATCAATTATTTCATTCAAATTTATAATCTTTTAAAATCTTGAGATTTATCCATCTGTTTGTAGAATTTTGATTGATCCTAACTCAAAATGAGACAAATTTAAAATAATTATTCTTTGAAAACCTCTAGACTCTGTTTCCCCCTTATTCTGATTGAGTGGACTTTGAAGAGAATCAATTTGCTCTTTCAAAACTATAGTCATGACATCAATGTTGTTTTCAGCGTCCTCCAAAATGCGAGTTTCATTTTCATGAGCTTGTTTTAATTCCTAAACATGTTGCTCATGTTTTGACATTAATTCCATTTGAAATCGATTTTGTAGATTCTCTCTCTCTACTGCAAAGCCTTGGATAAGGATTGTAGAGTATTTTTTGTAGAAATTTCTCATTTCCCACCCTGGTTTTCAGTTTCACCTTATTTCTCCCATATAGTTAAATGCCCTTTCCCATATAAAAAAAAATAAATAAATAAAAAATTTGCTGAAAACACAAATTCTAGAAATTTTACAGAATGCTGGAAAATGCAGAAATAAAAAATTAGTAGGTACAAACAGTGATTTAACACATTTGAACACAGTAATTTTTGGTCAATGTGACCCTGGAAAAACCCCCTACAACTTTTGGGGAAAACCAGTTCGAGAACTCTTCTTTATTTCTGAAAATGGCTTTTTTATAGTAAGAAATATTCAGCAAAAAATCAGCAAGCAAATTTACAACTTATCTCTTTTCCCGTGCCTCACAGTAAACTGGAAATTACAACAAACAGGACAGCGATAAATGTTGTATGGCCTCCTCGATTTTTGTGCCCACTTTCAGCCTTAAATGTTGTTGTACAACCTGCATTAAATGCGTTGTACGGACCTCGATTTGCATGCAAAAAAACAGCAAACTGCTCCTCGATTTCTGTGCAAATCACTCCTCGATTTCTGTGCAAACCAGCTGTACGGATTTCTAGAAAATCGTGCCAAAATCAGCCTTTCACTGTGTGCTGAACCAGCTGTACAAATCTGCTCAACTGCTGCCTTGGAATGTGTGCCAAGCTGTTGTCTCCTTCTCCTCCTTGTCCAGAAATCTCCCTTGCTCTCTTGCTCTCCTTCTCTCAATCTACTCATGAAAGAATGAATGACCTTTTGCCTCATTTTCCTCCTTTAATCTAATTCTAAGTGACTTTTGGGTAACCTCTAAATCCAATGGCTGAAATAGATTGAGATCTAGGGCTGAGATTAAATGCTCATTTAAATCTCACTTTTTATTTTTTAATTCACCCCACTTTAATAAAGACCCACTTAGTCATTTATTTCCAAAGTCACTTTTCCTTTCTAATTTTACATTGACTTTATTAAAGTCACTTTAAAATTAGACTTTAGTAACTTTATCACTTAAAGTCACTTTTAAATTAGTAGATTTGACTTTATAAAATTATAAAGTCACTTTAGGAGAAAAATTAAATTCTTTTGGACACTTTTCCCTAGGCCAAAGATCAAAGCCTTAGGGAACCACCTGTCCTCCGGTACCAAATTTCAACAGAAAAAGGAGTGACGTGGCACCATCATGCTCAAGCATGGGTCTCTAAGTGATGTGTAAGCACTCCAATGTCATCTCAAAGATAATCAATCATCATCTAGGCTTTGGAACAAGCAACATCCATCAAACAGTGTCAAGGCCAACTTGGGGGCATCCTAGGTCCATGTAGACACCTAATTCCATAGTCCAATGCCTAACCTCACCTCATTGGCTCAATGTTTCAACATCTATGGATATATATAAGGGTCAAGTAACAGGTGGAATCATCTCATAGCCCTACGATCATCTTTGGAGGGGCAATGTTGCATTATAAAGGTCAAAACTACTTCTTGAATGGGGTACAATGACTTCTTGATAGAAAATCCACGAAATTCTGATTTGCTAATATGAGCAATCTGAAATATAATTTTTTCTCAAATAAGCACATAATTTTTCTACTAGATGCAACAGAATGGGAACAAAAATACAAGCACAATTACACAATTCAACAACATGGAATTGTCTAGGGAACCCAACTGGGAAAACCCTTTGCTTGTTATTGAGAATTCTATTGAAGAAGGTTGAACAATGGATCTTTTACAATACAATAAAGTTTCATTAGAGAACAACCATGTTCTCTCTGTTTACATTAAACTGAAACACCCTTGCTTGCACCTTGATCCCTACTTCCTAACCAAAGGAACTCATCCTTCTTCAAACTCCCACAAGCCTCACCTAGGCTCGTTCTCTCTCTCATAGTCTCCACGCACAAACTGGTGTTTCCTATTGCTTAGTCTCACCAACTCATGCTCACCAAAACAATGATTAAACTTGTGCGTTCGTTCCTCCTTTTAAAGGCAATCTGAATGGTTAAAATTAATGAGTTCTATATTACGCAAGTCGAACTGGTGGTTCACAAGATAACAAAGGCTCACTGCTAGTGTTAACTCGTCCTTCCTAAATTTTAGGAAGCTAACCCAAACTCTTCATCTTGTTCCCAATACAACTCACACTAGAAGACAAATAACTCGGCCTTCTATTTTAACACGTTGGTTAACTGCTTCATAACTCGTCTTGGACTCCTATTTTTTAGGACATCGAGCAAGCCAAAGAAGAAACTCGTTCTAGTTCCTATGATTAAGGCACAAACCAAGGAACCATTTTCTCGCTAATATTTTCAACACTCCCTCTTAGCGAGGAAGGTGTTCTTGGAAGAACCTCATCCACCTAGATCTGTCTCCAACACTACCAATTTGTTTTAGGGCCGACCTTGATCAAATGTTCATATGCGGGCTCTCCTTCATAAGTACACTTTCCCTTATCCGATTTGAGTGATCTTTAGGTCGATTTTGGTCCTCTCGAAGGAATTTAATGCCAATGTCATCTCCATCAAATGAGCTAACCAAAGTAGAATTTGACGGTAGTTGCATATTTTTTAACAATCCCTCTCAACTAGGGAGAATTCCACCAGTCAATATATGTTCATCGATCAACATGTCATTTTGTCATCATATGTACCATCTTTGCTCAATTCTATCTGCTGAAACATTCTCGAATCTAAAGAAGAGGAATCATCAGGGAGGAAAAGCTACCACCCTCTATCTCGTTGGAGAGCATATCTCAATCCAAAACCACATTGGGGAGTACATCTCAACCCGGAATCTCATGGGAGAGCTAAATAGCTCCGACCCCATATCGAGCAATAGGTGATATAGGGGAGCTACTACTCAACCATCCTATTGCCTATCGACCTTCCCAACAATGACCCTCGAGAGTCATGTGGAAGAACACCTGCATCATAATTCGAGCTTGGCCAAGATACTCGACTATCACAAACCCCCAAGCCTCCTCAACTCATTGGCCAGACGGGGAGGGACAATCCCAACAAGCCCAGCTTGTGGGTATGATGCCAACGAGGGTATACTCTATAATGACCAAGATAAGGGAGCTACTACTCCAACCCTATGGGTAACATATAGGAGTGATACCCTATTGTCCAGAGATCCCTCAACCCTAGGAGCCCTCTATCTCAATTCCACACCCCGGGAGCTCAAACTGGGGGGAAGAGTTGGCTCAGTGTCCTCGAACAGCGATGCCCCTTATCAGGAGGGGTCACATCCATCAGTCCAAGTTGCTCTCTGAAGACCACGAACTTCCCTTTCGACAAAGCCTTGGTGAGAATATCTGCAATCTGCTCATCTGTCGATATGTGATGGAGTCTAACGGCTCCTCTCTACACCATGTCTCGAATGAAGTGATATCAGATGTCTATGTGCTTGGAATTGTAACGAAATACAGGATTCTCTGCCAGACGGATCCCACTCTTGTTGTCGCAATATATCACTGTAGTATCTAAGACATGCTCAAATAGCTCTCCAAAGAGCTTCCTCAACCAAACTGCTTTGTAGCTAACCATACTAGCAGCAATATATTCTGCTTCGGCGATACTCAATGCTATGGAATTTTACTTCATGCTCATCCAAGATATCATGGCAGATCCAAGGCTAAAACAACATCCAGATGTACTCTTCCTGTCGACAACGTTTCCTGCCCAGGTCAGCATCAATGTATCCATGAAGTTGAACATCTCCTACAGAATATCTCAGACCAAGTGTGATCGTCCCATGCAAATATCTCAAAATGTGTTTGGCAATGATCAAGTGTGCATGAAGAAGCTCGGTCATGAATTAACTCGACATGTTCACTGCATAGCATATGTCCGGACAGGTGTTCACTAGGAACATCGGAGCCCCAATCAACTATCTATACTCAGATGGATTCGCCAAATCGAGTCCTGCAACCTCTCCATGTAACTTCTTGAAGTTCATTTCCATAGGTGTGGGTAGGGACTTGCATTTTGTCATTCCAAATCTTTCTAACAACTTCACAACATATTTTCCTTGTGAACGAAAAATCTCTTCGGGCCTTTGCCACACCTTAAGGCCTAGAAAGTAATGCATGAGTCCAAGGTCTTTCATCTTGAATTTAGAGGCTAGCTCCCTCGTACACTCGATCATCAAGGGTTCACTACCTGTCAAGAATAGATCGTCATCGTATAAAACCAAAATCAAAAGCACACCTTGGACTACCTTGAAGTAGAAGTTGGGATCAGCATTGTTTCTTGTGAATCCTAGCTTTAGCAAATAATTGTCTATGCGGGCGTACCATGCTCTAGGGGCTTGCTTCAAACCATACAATGCCTTCTTCAATCTGCAAACATGTGTCTTTCGATCCTCTACTTCAAATCCCTGTGGCTACTCAACGTACATTTCTTCTTGTAACATGCCATGGAGGAATGCAATCTTTACGTCCATCTAATGAAGGGTCCATCCTTAACTTGCGGCAAGGGTAACTATCAAATGAATGATTGTATATCGAACCACAGGTGCAAATATATCATCATAATCTTCTCCCTCTTTCTGGGAGAATCCTCTAGCCACGAAGCTTGCCTTGTATTTCTCAATGCTACCATCAACTCCATGCTTGATCTTGAATAGCCACTTTGAAGTCACCACAGATTTCCCTTTTGGTCTCAGCACAATATCCCATACATCATTCTTCATAATAGATTCATATTCTTCGGCCATAGCATCTTTCCAAACTTGTTCTTGTGAGAAACTTGGATGACTGAAGACCTTGTGCAGAGAATCTTTTAAAGTTGTGAAACTTCTTGGAAGCTTTTCTTTGGAGACCTTAATGCAGTATTGAAGAACCATTGAAGACATCTTGTTGAGAATCCTAAGTTGATCTTGAAGACACCCTTGGAGACCATGATGCACTGAAGTCATCATGAGGTGACCTTGGAGAAAGTGTTTGGGTGACATGAAGAGCAGTGGTGACACCTTTTGAGAAGACAAGGTTGTCATTGATGAAGTAATTTGGAGAAGGCATTACTGAAGAGATTGACAAGGCTCATTAAAGAAGATATTGGGAGCCATGAAGAATCATCAAACTTATCTTGACAAATTGAAGCTAGAGGTTGGCGCCTCATAGAGACAAAGTTAGTGCCTTGGAAGATAGGGTTGGAGCCCTAGAGGATAGGAGTCCTCATGAGACCAGGTTGGAGCCTGTACCAGAGATAGGGTTGGAGCCCTAGAGGTTGGTGCCTCAAAGTGACAAGGTTGGAGCCAGGGACATTGAAGATTGGCGTCTTCATCTAGGGTTCGAGCCCTACACATTATTGTATTAAATTTATTGTGGAGAAGAGATTAATAAAAGTATATATTTTTATTGTTCATTTTGTGTTCTAATTATCAGTGGTCTAACTAGTAAAAATAACAATTGAAAATAAATGTTGATCCAACCGCCCCTCAGTATTTCCAACAATGTTATGAGTCTTAGATAAGGAGTTGTCTCCTGGAAGTCATGAAAACAATTAGTTCCAGCAGATTCCACAACTAAGGCAAAATATGAGGCAACAGTTGAAGCAACGAAGGAAATTGTGTGGCTCGGGAAGATTCTGGAAGATTTGCAGGAGAAACAAGTGCGTTCAACTCCTCTTTTGATTGACAACACTTCTGTAATAAAGTTGGCCAAGAACCCAAAGTTCCATGATCGAAGCAAGCGCATCAATACAGAGTATCATCTAATTCGACACCATGTTGAGGCCAAGACAATCCACCTACGACATTGTTCCACAAATGAGCAGATTGCAAACATCTTCACCAAAGCGCTTGGAAGAGAAAAGGATGAAAGATTCAGAATGATGCTTGGACTCACCAACATCCCTTCAGATTAAGGGGGGAATGTTGACACCTAATCTTTGGGATTAGGAAAATTCATGTAAATATTGTAAATAGAAAATAAAAGACATTGGAAAATGAATCCTAATAATCTCCCTCTCCTTGTATATATCCATGTTTTCTCATAATGCAAAAACATGAATTCATTCATGGAGTTACTCTTCTAGCCTGACAGTTTTTTCAATTTTGGGCACAGATTTGTTTAGGGCAACAAACTGTAAGTTTGATTTCAGAATTACTCACTATGTATTGCACCAAAGTTTGACTCCTAAAATAATCTAGTGATTCTCAAAGTGTGAGAAAGAGTACCCAGTAACAATGTACTATTTCCACTTACCTTGGAACTAAAAAGTTTCAAGGGATAACATTTTGGTTACCTTGGAACTAAACAGTTTCAAGGGATAACATTTTGGTGCTATTGTCAAGGAGTGAGACAAGCTTCTTGGTACTACAAGATTGGTGAGTATTATGCTTCATTGCAATTCTTCATATTCACCTGGCGAGTCCACTAAGTTCAAGAACACCTAGA
>APFE030695516.1:0-13025 GCA_000404065.3 Pinus taeda | reverse complement strand
GCTAGTACTCTCGTTGTATTTCTTTCTTCCCCTTATTTTACCCCTTCCACCTTGGTTTGACTAGTTTCTCTGCTTTTGCTTCTACGTGTTTTTTTTCATGGGGTTCACCTTGGGTTTCTGAGATTTACCTTTCTTGTTCCAGTGGAATGCAGGCTTCCTTAGCTTAAATGAATGGAGGTACTCTTTAGACTTCTACTTTGGTACTTAACATATTTTTTACCTTGGCTTAACAATTTGGAGCTTCGCCTATAGAAATTATCGGTTTTCATTTTGGTGTTTCCAAAAATATAGTGCATCCTCTCCCATTCACTTTAAGATATATTCTCCTCATTTCCCACTATTCCTTTCCGAGATTACGGTAGTAGTTTCATACTTGCTTATAAGGAAATATAGAAATTCATTGTTTTGTTCCAATTCCTCATAGTGAGAAACAAACCCAATTATGTTGTTGCCATGGCAGGGCACCAATTATAATGAACCCTGGTAACCTCACATGTAAAAGTAGGGAGTTAGAATTTTTTTATACAAATTACCCACAAGTAAATATCAAATTCACAACTCCAAAATTCCTCATTATCCATTAGATATAATATTCATTAGTACATTAAGTAAATTGCAATAGAAGACAGTAAGTTGTATAACCATTAACCACCACTGTGGTAGTGTAATAACATAAACTGTCTCATGAATCCTTGCATCCATTTCTTTAATTCCTTCACCATATTAATTAATCTCATACTTGGACATTATGTTTAGGATATCAAATAAGGAACCATCAACATCAAGGATTCATCATCATCAACTGACACAGAAGGAAATCACACCATTGGACACCAATATACATTGGAAACCTCGTAGGGTGAAAACCAGCAAACATTTAATCCATTTACTAAACGCTCGTGAGAGTTTTCTCCCCTCACTCAATGGCTTATAAGGGATTCCATCACTTAACCATTGTTATAAAATCATTACAATGAATTATCATTAAGTTGTCACATAAGTAGCTAAAAGCTAATACATTTTCCCTGAAACCCTTGTATCCATTTCATTAATTCCTTCACCATATTAATTAATCTCACACCCTTTTGCTTTCTTTTCATTTTATTACTTGTTTTATATGTTTTAATAAAATATTTTATATTTTGGATGAATGATATAAAAACAAAAACTAAGATGCTTTAAAATCAAAGTTATACTTCATACTGAGTACATACCATGTGGAGCTTTTAATAATACAATAAAGTAATTCTTTACAATAAATTTAGTAATATTTATAAAAATAATTTTGTTCCTTAAAATCGACTAATGAGAGATTTAAAACTAGCATTTGCACTAGATGTTGTAAAGGAAACACCATAAGTCCTTAGCACATATGGAAGAAGAGCATATATGAAAATAGATGTGATATGTTATCTGATCTAACTATAGATGAATTTGAGCCACAAATACATCTTAATGTAAATGTAATACAATCAAACAATCTACTCAAAATAGAGGCATGTGCAACTTCCTTCCCAAGTGCTCAATCAAATAGCTTATTTTCCTTGAGAGTTGAATCCCATACCAGGCCTTTGTCTTTCATTGCTTCAACCATACTAAAACATTCACCCTAATATTGTGATGTCCCCATTCTCCACAATCTTTTTTTGTTTGTTTCTTTTAATTCGACCTATACCTATCACATAGAATAGTTTGTGAAATGGAAACGGTGGTGTATTAATTCCTTTATGGTCTGTGACTGGGGGAAAGAAATCCATATGTGGTATCATGATCATGCGTTTCCATGGCCTAATGACTAACTAAATGACAAATTTATTAAAATGATTTTTTATTTCTCTTATGGGTTATTTTGAATTGTATTGTTGTATAATGTATTGGTCAATCACCTATTTAACTTCATCCTACCTAGAACTCATTTGAATATGAAAGAAATAATGTTATATCTTAAGTCATTTACTTTTTTAATTGTATTTGTAACAATATTATGGCACACGTGGTGATTTTTGACTAGCTCCATCACTAGAATTCGCATGGTGTTCACATTCGCCCACTCATGGTTCTGATCAACAGTGAGGGTGGCCTAGTTTGCATCAAAAGGTCAAGGTCATTTTCGGGGTTTCCATCTAACCATAAATTTGTTTTCCTGAATCTCCTTTCTCTCTATTTCGTCCTTGTCACGTTGTAGAGAACTATTATAGGGATGAAGGGATTCTTTGCAATTGTGATGTATTATAGATGATATCCACTTCCCTACCACCTAGAGAGATAATGTTCCACCACTTGGCACTCACCAAAACCATCGCACCACATATTCAAGTAGAAATTGTGAATTTCTATCCCCATCGATTCTTTAAATTTGCGAAATGTGTTAGTTGGTACCCTACTCTAGCTTGTACTATCGTTGTATTTCTTTCTTCCCCTTATTTTACCCCTTCCACCTAGGTTTGACTAGTTTCTCTACTTTTGCTTCTACGTGTTTTTTTTTTTCATGGGGTTCACCTTGGGTTTCTAAGATTTACCTTTCTTCTTCCAGTGGAATGCAGGTTTCCTTAGCTTACATGAATGGAGGTACTCTTTGGACTTCTACTTTGGTACTTGACATAATTTTTATCTTGGCTTAACAATTTTCAGTTTCGCCTATAGAAATTATCGGTTTTCATTTAGGTGTTTCCAAAAATATAGTGCATCCTCTCGCATTCACTTTAAGATATTTTCTCCTCATATTCCCACTATTCCTTTCCCAGATTACGGTAGTATTTTCATACATGCTTCTAAGGAAAAATAGAAATTCATTGTTTTGTTCCAATTCCTCATAGTGAGAAACAAACCCAATTATGTTGTTGCCATGGCGGGGCACCAACTGTAATGAACCGTGGTAACCTCACATGTAAAAGTAGGGAGTTAGAATTTTTTTATACAAATTACCCACAAGTAATTGTCAAATTCACAAGTCCAAAATTCCTCATTATCCATTAGATATAATATTCATTAGTACATTAAGTAAATTTCGATAGAAGACAGTAAGTTGTATAACCATTAACCACCACTGTGGTAGTGTAATAACATAAATTGTCTCATGAATCCTTGCATCCATTTCATTAATTCCTTCACCATATTAATTAATCTCTTACTTGGACATTATGGTTAGGCTATCAAATAAGGAACCATGAACATCAAGGATTCATCATCATCAACTGACACAGAAGGCAATCACACCATTGGACACCAATATACGTTGGAAACCTCGTAGGGTGAAAACCAGCAAACATTTAATCCATTTACTAAACGCTCGTGAGGGTTTTCACCCCTCACTCAATGGCTTATAAGGGATTACATCCCTTAACCATTGTTATAAAATCATTACAATGAATTATCATTAAGTTTTCACATATATAGCTAAAAGCTAATACATTTTCCATGAAACCCTTTTCCTACATACTGCCACATGCAACATTCCTTGTGGCATGATTGCTCTAGCAATGGGCGATTAATCCTTTTCGTACCACAATGTTAAACATCAATTTCCTTTGGCACGAACTTCCATCATTTCCTCCCAATGTAGTTATCAACTAAACTTTGGCAACAATATTAGATACATTATTAATCAATCAATAAGAAACCTCTAAAAGTGATCATTTAACATCTACTTATCTGCATGAGCAACCATAACATACTAATTAACTACTACATATATTCAAGTAAATTCTTGTTCTAGTTTTGACAATGCTTATTCACACTAATGCATATTTCTAGAGATCTAACCATTAGTTTAAAAGTCCATGTTTCCCTTTAAAACATGTAACACATTATTTATGTTTACATACAAGTAATAACTATTGTTTCTGCGCCTTTGCACATGCGTTCCTTCCACATAGTTATTTTCCAAGAAATTAACATAGTTTCTTTAACATACAAAGAACACATCTCCATAACACAACGAATATTCTTTGAGTATCCACTAGCTTATCTTATAGCCCTTCTTCAATATATGCAACGCATATTACATTCTGTAGAACTCTACCATCATTGCATGTAAACAATTACTTACTTCTTTCTTAAAGGAAGTCATCATAACCCCATTTCTCTATCTTCCTTAAAGTAAGTTTCTCATGCTTTTCCTTTCAAGAAATTATTATAGATACCCATATTTACGATTAAAGAATATATAAGCAATAACAAGGTTGACTTAACATTTTATGCACCAAAATGAAGAATTCGATTCAACTCATCTAGAAAGACAATTTTTCAATAGATTATTATTTCGATGAATGTTAACATTGATTATCATTATTTACAAGAAAGTCAATAGAATACTTTCTTTACCAAGAAAACTTATAAATTCTTCAATCTTTTACCGCATTCATCAGCATATTTTCTTTACCAAGAAAACATATAAAATAATCATCTTTTACCGCATGCATTAACATGTTTTCTTCACCAAGAAAACATATAAAATATTCAATCCTTAACTGCATATATTAACATGTTTTCTTCACCAAGAATACATATAAAATGATTGAATCTTTATTGCATACTATTATTCATATATTATCTATATTTGGTAAGAAATGCTTGATAAAATACCCAAATAAAACAAACATATATTTTTTCTTCAAGAAAGTGAGCAAGTTACTTATGTTATTCATGGCAGCCTCCTTGTCTCCATCACCTCTGTTTTTGAAGACGAACCCACCAGAGACACTGGAAACAATTTGGAGTAGCCAAGATAAGAACCCAACAAGGGTTTGAGTAGATTTTTTAGTCTGAATTTGGTTTTAATGTTCGTTGACTCCTCTCTTCAAATATATTGGGCAGTCTGCATCTCACTCGTGCTTCTGTCTCTCGTGTAGTGGTCTATACATCATTATAGTCAAATAATAATCTCAAAAGAGTTTCTAGCTCTCTATAATCACAAACTGGACGTTGTCTCCAACGCAAAACTTGGAAATCCACCTCGTAATAGGCTCGAGTGGCTATTCCATCTATGCTTTATTTAACAGTAAAGCCCATTCTCATCACAAGCACGCTTCTGCCATCATTTCAGGTGAGCCGGCAAGCATAACGAATTGAAGGAAGTAGGGTAACTGGGAGGGAGACGAGGGAGAGACGCGGAGGGTAATGGCATCTTTCTCGCAACCAATTTCCCATCTGTCTAGTCATTTACTTCTCTAAGTAGTTTGGCCTCTCATCTTTCCAAAAGTAACCACTTCGGTAACAAAACAACAGTTGTATTGAATTCGCTTGTGAGTGCAGCCTCTAGGCTTCTTCTTCTTTTCTTGTTTGGTCACCTTGGGCATTTGCCCTCTCAACTTCTCCGCTCGAGCAAGGGAACCATGAACCTTACTCGTTGTGATGTGGTAATGTTGCAGGAACTCCCGAATCCAATGGAATATCGTGGTGTGTATGAATTTATGTAAAAGGAATCGATACGGAAAAATGAAAGCTCATACAGGTAACACCATAAAAAAAAATAGACAACACCCTACCATCCAAGAAGTGTTTCGTTTTTACCAAGATCCCTTCCTTGATTTCCCTTAATCAGTTTCTGAATATCAATAATCAGTTTGTAACTCTTTGATTTTACAATGAGTTATTTTGTTATTTACGAGAGGAATATTATATGCTCCCCCCCTTAACAAGAACACCGTCCTCGATGCTCATCTCTCACTGGAACAGTAGATCTTACTCATGATATAAACATATAAACCACACTACAAACATATGCAAGTTCTAATTGCCATCACTTGGCCCTTATTCAGATTCAAAAAAAAACTCTATATCAACTTACCATTACTTTCCAATTACTCTTGAAAATCATGAGCACTTTCATGCAAGCATTTTAAGAGTGATTGAACAACCCATCAAACCGTCATGGTAAGTAACCGGTAATGTATGACTAACAAATTCAATTGCATTAGTCACAATATTTTGAGTCAAATGAAAGACTTTTAACTATCAATCAATTGTGCAATATTAGATGATTGTTAAATCACAGTACTTTTACAAGTACATTAAAGAGCTCTTCACTGCTCCACAAGCACACTGAATTAATTCTCACTAAAGATATCCAAAGAGTACTTCTAAAAGTACCAAAATAGCACCTAGCTCACTAATCATCAAAACAGTCAATCATTGCATCAAGTAAAAATTGTCTTAGACTCTACTAAGATGTTCACAAGATTAATTATACATTAAAGGAATTAAAATTTTCAATAAATCCTTACCATTATCATTTATAATTAAGTTGTCACATAACTAGATAAAAGCTAATACATTTTCCATGAAACCCTTTTCTTACATACTGCCACATGCAACATTCCTTGTGTCATGATCGTTCTAGCAATGGAAAATTAATCCTTTTCCTGCCACAATGTTAAACATCACTTTCCTTTGGCACCAACTCCCATCATTTCCTGTCAATGTAGTTGTCAACAAGCTTTAGCAACAATATTAGATACATTATTAATCAATCAATAGACAACCTCTAAAAGTGATCTTTTAACATCTACTCATCTCCATGAGCGATCATAACATACTAATTAACTACTACATATATTGAAGTAAATTCTTGTTCTACTTTTCACAATGCTTATTCACACTAATGCATATTTCTCTTTAAGATATCTAACCATTAGTTTTACAAGTCCATGTTTCCCTTTAAAACATATAACACATTAGTTATGTTTACATACAAGTAATAAACTATTGTTTCTACGCCTTTGCACATGCGTTCCTTCCACAGTTATTTTCCAAGAAGTTAACATAGTTTCTTTAACTTACAAAGAACGCATCTCCATAACACAATGACTATTTTTTGAGTATCCAATAGCTTATCTTATGGCCCTTCTTCAATATATGCAATGCATATTCCCTTCTCTAGAAATCTACCATCATTTCATGTAAACAATTACTTACTTCTTTCTTAAAGGAAGTCATCATAACCCCATTTCTCTATCTTCCTATAAGTAAGTTTCTCATGCTTTTCCTTTCAAGAAATTATTATAGATATCCATATTTACGCTTAAAGAATCTGGAAGCAATAACAAGGTTAACTTAACATTTTATGCACCAAAATCAAGAATTCGATCCATCTGATCTAGAAAGACAATCTTTTCAAGAGATTAATATTTCCAAGAATGTTAACATCGATTATCATTATTTACAAGAAAGTCAATAGAATAATTTCTTTACCAATAAAACTTATAAAATATTCAATCTTTAACCGCATGCATTAACATGTTCTCTTCACCAAGAAAACATATAAAATATTCAATCTTTAACTACAGGTTAACATGTTTTCCTCACTGAGAATACATATAAAATAATTAAATATTTAACTACATGCATTAACATGTTTTCTTCACCAAGGAAACATGTAAAATATTTAATCTTTTACTGCATACTATTATGCATATATTATCTATATTTGGTAAGAATTGCTTAATAAAATACCCAAATAAAACAAACATATATTTTCTCTTCAAGAAAGTGAGAAAGTTACTTATCATATTCATGGCAACCTCCTTGTCTCCATCACCTCTGTTCTGGAAGCCGAACCCACCAGAGACACTGGAAACAATTTGTAGTAGCCAAGAGAAGAACCCAACAAGGGTTTGTGTAGATTTTTGTCTTAATTTGGTTTTAAAGTCCATTGGGTCCTCTCTTAAAATATATTGGCTAGTCCTCATCTGCCTCATGCTTCTGTCTCTTGTGCAACTGTCTATACATCATTATAGTCAAATAATAATGTCAAAAGAGTTGCTAGATCATTATAGTCAAATAATAATCTCAAAAGAGTTGCTAGCTCTCTATAATCACACACTCGACATTGGCTGCAACGCAAAACCTCCAAATCCACCTCGCAATAGGCTCCAACAACTATTCTGTCTATACTTTATTTAGCAGTAAATCCCAGTCTCATCACAAGCAATCTTCTGCCATCATTTCAGGTGAGCCGGAAAGCATAATGAATCGAAGGAAGTAGGGTAACTAGAAGGGACACGAGGGAGAGATGCAGAGGGTAATGGCATCTTTCTCGCGACCATTTCCCCATTTGTCTAGTCATTTACTTCTCCGAGGAGTTTGGCCTCTCATCTTTTCGAAAGTAACCACTGCGGTATCAAACCAGCAGTTTTATTGCATTCACTTGTGAGCGCGGCCTCCAGGCTTCTTCTTGTCTCGTTTGGCCACCTTGGGCATTTTCCCTCTCACCTTCTCTGCTCGGGCAAGGGAACCATGAACCTTACTCATTGTGATGCGGTAATGTTGCAGGAACTCCCCAATCCAAAGGAATATTGTGGTGTGTCTGAATTTATGTAGAAGGAATCGATATGGAAAAATGAAAGCTCATAGAGGTAACACCTTGAAAAAAAAATACACAATCCCCTACCATCCAAGAAGCATTTCCTTTTTACCAAGATCCCTTTCTTGATTTCCCTCAATCAGTTTCGGAATATCAAGAATCGGTTTGTAACTCATTTGTAACTCTTTGATTTTACAATGAGTTATTTGGTTATTAACAAAAGGAATATTACACCAACCTTTTTCATGCAACAGAGTGTACTCAACAATTTTACTCAGTTGTTTTCGTTGAATAATAACCTGCTGTAATTAATTCATCGTGGCTCTACTTTTCAATTTTTTTATTTTTTTTTCGTGCCTACATATATATTTGGCGCGAAATTTATTGAACTCATTTCTTCTTTATATCTTGGATAGATTCTTAATCTCAGAAAGCATCATAATGGATGGCATAACAACGGAATCAGATATCCTTCCCAGTGGGGGATCGGATCATTGGCCAGTCTCACTCATTGTTGAAGTTCTGGGTACCCCGAGGAACAAACCCTTCCGGTTTGAGAAATTATGGTTAGACCACCCCAACTTCCTTGAGATGGTAAAGAAATGGTGGTCAGAACCTTTGGAGGTTAGCGGATCCAAGATGTTCAATCTACAAAAGAAGCTAAAAACAACTAAACAAAAGATAAAATATTGGAACAAAACGGTCTTCGGAAATATATTCCAGGAGAAGGTCATTCTCGAGAACAAACAGGAACAGATCCACAAAGATGGTGCAGCAGGAAACTACAACGCCGAGGCTATGGAACAGGAAAAAACTCTTTCTTAGTAATGGCATAAACGGTGCTCTCAAGAAGAGACTCTTTGGAGACAGAAATCGAGAATTCAATGGTTAAAAGAGGGAGAGCTGAATACTAGATTTTTCCACAGGTCGGCTCTAGACTATAGAAGTAATAATCAAATTCTCGAACTGAAAAATAATGCAGGGGAGATTCTAAAAAATCACAACGATATATCTGCTCTTCTCTCGGACCACTTTAAATCAATTGCTCAGGAACCTCCCATAAACAGAGAGGAACGCATCAAGGAATTAACAACTGCTATCCCTAAGACTATTACCTCATATCAGAACTGGGCCCTATGTAGGGAAATATCCTTGGAAGAGGTGGAGGAAGCGATTAGGAGCATGCCTAATGATAAAGCTCCAGGTCCAGATGGCTTCACCATCAATTTCTACAAGGTTTGTTGGAGCATTGTCAAACAGGAAGTTTGGGAGGTAGTGGAGGACTCCAGACGTTCAGGGACCTTTCTAAAATCCCTCAACTCCACCTTTCTAGCACTCATACCCAAGGTTGAAGAAGCCAAGACACCTGATCAATTCAGACCCATTGCATTATGTAATGTAATATACAAGATTATTTCAAAAGTCATAGCAAATAGACAGAAGACGATTCTCCCTGGCATAATCTCAGAATCGAAATCGTGCTACGTTGAGGGTAGACAAATTCTCGATAACATCTTATTAGCACAGGAGATGATTCACTCACTTCATTCAAGGAAAAAAGCAGACATGCTCATGCAATTGGATCTTTCAAAAGCTTATGATAAAATCGGCTAGAAATACCTTGAAGCTGTTCTAGGAGCTTTTGGCTTCTACAGGACCTGGATCAAGTGGATACTGGCTCTCATCAAATCTCCTATATACTCCATCCTTGTCAACGGTGCTCCATCTATCCCTTTCACTCCTTCGAGGGGGATAAGACAAGGGGATCCCTTATCCCCTTTTCTCTTCGTAATCCTGATGGAAGGCCTCAATCGAACCATAGCCAAGAGGAAAGAGGAAGGGACAATAAAAGGTCTACAACCTATAAGATCTTTTCCTGCCACTACTCATCAGCAGTTTGTCGACGACACCATGTTACGTGGATCTCCCACTGTGAAGGAGGCGGTAGCTTACAGAGCTATCCTGGATCTCTTCAGCCAGCCCTCTGGCATGGAAATTAACTTTTCTAAGTCCACTATTTTCTTTTTCAATACTCACCTGGGAGTTCAAACTCAATTATCCCAGCTGCTAGGATTTAGGATTGGCTCCCTGCCTTCGAGATACTTGGGAGCTCCTCTAACTCTCAGACCCTGACAGAAAGGGCATTGGGAGAAAGTACTTGCCAACATGAAGAAAAGATGCTCGCATTGGACGAACAGAGCCCTCAACCTGGCGGGCAGACTCATCCTAACCAAAGCCGTCCTTCAGGCCATCCGGCAAAACCTTCTCTCTATGATTCCTGCCCCCAAAGGCATTCTGGAGCAAATGAGAAATATTCAACTATCCTTTCTCTTGAGTGGAAATGGGGATAAGAAAAAGTGGGCTTTGGTGGCTTGGAATAAACTCTGCATGCCTAAATCTGGGGGGGGTTGAATCTAGTTGATCGAGGGGTGGAATCTAGTTAATTGAGAATCCAAGCTTACCATGGGCTCGGCATTGGAAAGAAAAATATGTTCCATACTGTGACACTCAGGAACTCATCCTACCATAGGAAACCCCGGAAGGCTCACCCATATGGAATCATGCCAAACATAACAAGAACCTAGCCCAGGAGAACAACTTTTGGGAGATTCGTAACGGTAGGCTAGCCTTGTTCTCGGAAGATTCTTGGCAGCAGCTCCCCAAACTCGATTCTCTAGAACTAACAACCATAAAGCAAACATGTCAAACTCACGGTAGATACAAAGTCAGTCAATACTGGAATCAAAACAGTACAGATGCTAATTGGAGGGAATGGATAAACTTAAATCCTGGGAATATAGGGGTAAACAACCATACTAATCAGCATTTCAATGAGCGCATCCTAAAAATAAAGATTAGGAAAACAGAAGAGGATGAAAAACTAAGGTGGGGTCTTAAAGGAAGAACAAGAAGAGGTTATGCCATGGTGCAGCAAGGTATGGGACAACCTTCTATGGCCGAAGGTCAGAACTTTCCTCTGGCTACTGATGAGAAATAAGACTCTAACATGGGACAATCTATGCAAGAAAGGTTTTGAGGGACCCTCAATATGCCCTATGTGTTTTGTGGAAGAGGAATCCCTGAACCACCTTTTCAACACCTGTGAATGGGCATGTCAATTATGGCATTGGATGGAAGGGATCCTTAGCAGTTCTGATCGAAATAGAGATTCTATTCACAACATTGTTCTGGATTGGAAGAAAAACTTCTCTAGCATACAAAGAGTCAATAGAATATGGAAGTCGTTACCAGGGTTTTTACTTTGGTCTATCTGGAAGGAGTGCAATCGCATAATTTTCCAAGATGAACACATGAACATTGATTTCTCTAGAGACAACATAATTACCAATATTCAGAAGTTAATTCAAACCAAATGTAAAGAGGAAAGCAATGAAAGGCCGACAACACAGGACTTACGTATTTTGAAAAGCTTCCGGATGGAAGGAACCAACAATATTACTGTTCTGAGGCATAGAATGCAGCCACCCTCACAGAACGATAAGTTGAAATGCTCGCTGGAAGGAGGTTTAAAATTCAATTTTGACGGAGCTTCGAGAGGCAAACCTGGCATGGTTGGAATTGGAGGTTTCTTACGCAACGAGCATGGAGAAATTCTCGATATATACTATAAAGCGCTCGGGGAAAGCATGAACAATGAAATGGAACTCGCAGCTCTGGAACATGGTCTAAGAATTGCAAAATCCAGACGCCTCTGTAACATTATTCTGGAAGGAGATTCCGCACTGGTCATTTCCACAGTTCAAAAATTGCAGTGGGGTACAAAAGCAAACAAAGCTACTAAGCATTGGAGGCTAGCCAAAGTTATAGAAAGCATTGCAGAACTCATGGCTGGCATGCAAGGTCTAGTCTATCATGCGGTTAGACGTCGGGCAAACGGGCTGGCGGATTACCTGGCGAACTTTGGAGTAGACAGTGAGGAAAGGGGATGGGATAGCTGTTGGGAGGAGGTGAATTGTCTGAATTTGAAAATTCGATGCGCACAGCTGGTGCAACAATACTTACACGACACCGACCGGGCCTGACCAGCAACAGTATATCTGTCTGTTACCGTAAAGAGGAAATTTCAGGCAACGACCGGGTTTATTATCACAGAAGCGGGATGATTGGACATATGTGGCAGTGGTCTTCAGTGCGAGGAAGAGCCAAACATGGGAACCATCAACATGGTTCATGCCACGAGGAAATCCGTAAAGACCGTTTGGGGAGAAAGGACATTCGCCTCAAACCTGATAGGAAGCCAATCAAAAACATTTATGCTTCTTCAAGGGAAGGATTTGAGAGGTGTGCGAACACCCTCTACATTAATTACAACAATACCACTTCTCTGGTTCAGAAGGAAGGGCATTCTCTGGAGAATTCTATGGCTAAAGGCCATTTAACCAGGGGTTCAGGCTCGGCTTCCTCCATATCAATCCTGAGCTCGGCGAGAAACCACCGCCAGCTTGTTAGTGAAAGGACTTACCGTGAGATGTTCAGAGGGAACAGTATGGATGCAGGTAGCTGTAGATGCGCGGCAACTAACCGAGATCTGCGCAATGCTTAGAATATGTATGAAACTCGAGCATCAATGAGGAGCAAACGCAAAATCGTTGAGTTGGATGGTAAAGTTAAACAGGAAGAAGCGCATAAGAAGGGGGGAGCAGCAGTGGATGAAGTTGATTGGCTGAGTGACTCGGGCACACCTGCCAAAAGAGCAACTCAA
>APFE030695515.1:0-11459 GCA_000404065.3 Pinus taeda | reverse complement strand
GACTTTGAAATCATATACAAAAAAGGGAAGCAAAATGTTGTGGCAGATGCACTCTCAAGAAAGGATGAGGATGTGGAAGCATTGTTGTGCACCATTTCTATTATCCAACCAGATTGGATAAACGAAGGAAGGGATGAATGTAAGAATGATGAAGAAGTGTGGGAACTTATTCAAAAGTTACAACAAGATTCCAGTACATCTAATACATTTAGCTGGAAAAATGATTCGTTATGGTACAAAGATCACTTATACCTCTGTAAGAATTCCCAACTCAAACAAAATATTCTTATGGAATTGCAGACTTCTCCCTTAGGACGGCACTCATGATTTTTAAAAACTTACCACAGGGTTAATAAGGAATTTTTTGGGATGGCCTTAAATTGGATATTCTCAAGTTTGTGGCAGAATTTTTGGTTTTCCAACAAAACAAAGTTGAAACAATTAAGACCCCAGGTCTATTACAACCTTTATCCATTCCAGCCCAATGTTGGGAGGAGGTTTGAATGGATTTTATCAAAGGTTTACCCAAGTCTGAAGGAAATAGTGTCATCATGGTGGTAGTTGACAGACTTACCAAGTATGCACACTTTTGTGCATTACCACATCCATTTAAAGCTAGTATAGTTTCTACTGCATTTATGGAAACAATTCAAAAGCTACATTGAAACCCAAAGATTATTGTAAGTGACATAGTTCCCATTTTCACTGGAAATTTTTGGACAAAATTATTTTGTTGTCTTGGTACTCAGTTAGCTCATAGCTCATCTTATCATCCTCAATTTGATGGGCAAACTGAGATAGTAAGCAAATGTTTGGAAGGATATCTTTGTTACTTTGTATTTGATAAACAAACACAATGGGTCAAATGGTTGCCTTTGGCTGAATGGTGGTATAACACCTCCTTCCATACTGCAACAAAAATGATCCCATTTATGGCACTTTATGGATATTAGCCACCATCCATCAAATCATATTTAAGAGAAAATTCTAAGGTTCAAGTAGTGGAACATCACATCGAGCATCAACAACAAGTTCTCCAACTCTTAAAGGATAACCTCGTGTTGGCGCAGAATAGAATGAAGCAACAGGTAGATCAACATTGCAGTGAAAGAAGTTTTGATGTAGGTGATTGGGTATTCCTACGGCTACAACCATATAAACAAATGTCCCTCAAGAAAGCTAAGAAGGATAACAAATTTTCACCAAAGTATTATGGTATGTACAAGGTGTTGCAAAAGATTGGTACTATGGCATACAAATTGGAGATGTGCACCCAGTTTTCCATGTTTCATGTTTAAAGAAGGTTATAGGTGACAAGCTCCCATTTCAAACAATATTGCCAGAACTTGATGAGGAAGGAAAAAATATATTGGAACTGGAAGCAGTCATAGAAACACGAACTCGACAACTACAAAATCGATCCATTTCAGAGTATCTCATCAAGTGGAAGAACTTGTCTGCTGAAGATTCCACATGGGAGGATGAAAATTTTATATAGAAGCATCCAGAACTACTCAAGCATTGAGGACAACACTTTTTTGAAGGAAAGGGGCATGTTAGGTCCCTGTAATACTAGTGATGCTCCCATTAATATTGTAGTTATATCCCTTCTTAATATTGTTGTTCCCCTATTATCCCCATATTGTTATTACTGTGCCCCATAGAATCTCTCTATTGTTATTTTTGTGCCTTTATATTATTATTGTTAGGTCGACTTGGTTATATTGTGACCCCTTAGACTCCTATGTATAGAAAGGAGGTTTTTTCATTTAAATCATCCAAGATTTATTCATTTGTGTAATGTAAAGGAGGTTGCCCCCTCGAAGAGGCTGAATTCTAAGGCATTCAACTATCTTTTCTATCTTTTTTTGAGCTGGTTTCATAACATACGATGTGGAAATTCTCCCCTCATAGGGTGATGTCAATACTATACCCAGACATGCATTCCAAGCTGAGAGTTTTTCTAGGTGTTTCAGAGCCATCTCTTTGACGAATGGTGGAAGTGGACCTGACAATGCCAATGATGTTGACAATTGAGCCAAGGTTTGTAGATATGATTTCATCTATAGATTTAAAATGGAAACAGTGCATAGAAATTGTTAGAACATCATCCAGGGAAGGTTCAACAATGGAAGTTGCAGAGAGGGAGACTTCTCATTTTCTATCAAGATGGTTGTAATATGTGTTTGTTGGTTTCATTGTGCCATTTGAAACCATGTAAATCTACCCATTTTGGACAAGGTCATGCATGGAATATTCCAGATCATCGAAGGAAGAGAGATGGATTGCATCACTGGCAGAATCAACGAGGTCAAATCCAAAGACCTTTCCAGAGGCTCGAGCATTGTTGTACGAGCGGACAACTATTTTTCCAAGCACCCTACCCTAGATCGACCATTGTTTATGGTAGGGGCTTAGTTCCATGAATAGAATGGCAATGGGCAGAGCATAGGACAATTGAGTTGATGATGAAGCATAAGCCTGGATCGAAGCAACAATATACGACGCGAGGCCATGTGACATCGAAGAGCCTAGTTGGTATGTGGACGGGTGTACAATTTGAAGAAGGTCCAGGTCCCCAATCAAAGTTGCATGATGTTCAAGAACTTCGAGTTCAATAACTTGGAGAGTCTTGAAAAGAAGGAAAGAAAGAGAAAATAAATGCGGCATTAGTTAGAGTGACAGTGGTGCAAAGAGGCAAGGAACAGAAAAAACATGAAGGATATGGTGAAGAGTGAACATACACATAGTTTCACAAAAAAGTGCGAGTGACTTCTTTGAGAATGATAATTGACCCCAACTGGAGGGCACCAGAGATGACATGGCCATTGTAAGAATACATAAGAAAAGTTCTATGCTAAGAGGTACCATTGGAGAGGGAAACACAATAGCATTGGGATGTTGTCTTTGTCGAAGGAAGAAGGTTGAGTTCAACTATTTGGAGCAATGGTTGGATCGTTGTAGAGCTAGCCAACAAAAAAGAGATGGAATTCATTGTCAAGGTAACTTCCATGATGAGGAGGAAAGGAGGTGTCCTAAAAGGTCGAAGTGCGTGAAATGCGTTCAACATTGGAATAGAAGTGGAAATAAAGTAGCGAGTGGGGTCGTTCATAGGATTAGTATATTTGGAGGAAAATGAAAGAAGAATGACTTACAATTTAGATTGTTGCCAATAGTGAAAGGTAACGGGTAATAAATTTTGAAATGTTTAAGCATAGAAAGTTGGCTCTCTATATATGAGATTTTAGAAACTCTACAGGCAGGTATTTTGTACGTTGTGACAATGTAGATATTATTTTAAGCTATATATGAAGTATGAAAACATTGATACTTTCCATTTGAGTGTACAAGGCGATATGGCTAGCAGGTTTTCGATTCTCACCTACTTGTTAATGAAATTTCGGGACAGTTATCTGGTTGAAGGAAGAAACATGACGTGTAATAGCAAGAACAAGAGCAATATAAAGAGACCAACAATAGCACACCAACAACAAGAGAAACTACAACTGGAAAAAACAATATAATAGTGCAAGGTGAAGAGGCTAAATAGAGAACATGCCCATCTACCAACTAAGCAGAGGGAGCAATAAATGAGAGTCAGGACACGTGACAGAGATCGCGGGGCGACCAATGACAGAAGAAATTTCAAAGATGCTTATTTGAGCGCGAGTAAAGTGAGAATAAATGCACATAGTCAGCCCATTAATTAGATTATTGAATAGAACAGGCCTTGACGCCAAGATGTGTGGATAAGTTTCAAACTTTAATCAAATGAAAATGTGACATATTCATCAAGTATATATGGGAGTTTCTGGGCTTTGAAACTTTGACATGAGAAGAATCCTTTTGGAAATATTGGAAGCCGAAAGTGTGATCCAACACATGAATGTGGATCGTTTCAATAAATGCATACCATAAAGTGGCCAGGGCAGAATACATATAAATTTTGTGTAAGCGAGAATAAAGTGAAAATAAATGCATTAGTCAGTCCATTAATTATATTAAGAAATAGAATAGCCGTCGAGACGAAAATTCATGTATAGGTTTTAAGTTGCAATCATTAAACAATGTTGCACATTGATTAAATATATATCAAAGTTTTTGGGCATTGAAACCTTGACATCAGAAGAAATGTTTTGGAAATCTTCGAAACCAAAAGTCTGATCCATCATCTTAATGTGGCTTTGTACAAGGGCATAAAACATATGATCTTCATATGAGGGAGAATAAAATGACAGTAAATGCACATAGTCGTTAATCAGGCTTAATTAATGAATAAAATAGACAACACGAGCAAGATACATGCATAGACAGTGGATCTTATTGGAGCTCGTATTCCGAAAGATGTGATAAGGGGCGGATGCGATTTTAAATTTAAGTTTGATATGATAAAACAATCAGGTTTGCATATTGGTGTTTGGAGGTCCATAGCATAGTTCAGAGTTTTGAAGTTAAGATATTTGTTTATTATTATATAGGAGATATCGAGTCCATAAGACATATTGCAATTGGAGATCGACGGATCTAAGTGGAGGTCTCATTCCAAAAGCTCCGATGAAGGGTGAATGCAATTTTATATTAAAGATGCTCTGATAAAATTGATTGGGTGTGCATATCGTCAGTTTGGATATCGAAGGCCCGTTTATCAGAAATTTCATAATGAAATAAATTTAAAATCCCTGATAATACAAATGCGATATTGAAATTAAAATGAGTTTAATTGTGATATCGCATCCGTCGCATATCAGAGCCTCCCAATATCAGCGAGTCAACGTTTTTCGTTTGTGGAAAATGTTAAAACCTCTGATTTCCATTTCTACGATACCGCTCTGCTCTTGTCACTTGTCATTTCCAGGGCATACTTTAACCTCTGATGGATGTGATATTTTAAGTAAATTGTTTTGATAGTATTATTGGGACAAAATCCCAGATCTCGTAGTTCGAATGTGCTTGGTCATATCAACAACCAGAGGTCCTGTGATATCGAAATTCAGAAGTCAAGGGTCTAGGCATATTGGCGTTCTACAATAAACTATTTTCCATTGAGGCAGAGTGACGACATTTCAAAAACACCGATATGTGAATTTTGATATGCGATGAAATCACCGAGAATGAGCCACTAGTGTTAAAGTGTTGGGATGGAAGATAACAAATTAAAAAAAAAAGTTGTTTACAAAGCCAAAGAAGCTCGAGTCTTTTCTCTTTCCTCCAAAAGGGGCGCGTGCTAGCAAATCATTGGATCCAATAAGAGACACATGACAAACAGTGACTAGATGCAAAAAGGGACGCATGACAACTAGCAATTGGTTCTGACAAGTGACATGTGGAGGCTAATGTCCCACGACGTGGAAACACAATTGACACGTGGTAGACGAATTCGATAGTTTCAGGGCTCACAATAAGCCAAAAAAGGTGACACATGTCAGCACTCCCTAGGTGATACGTGGCAGTGATGGCGTCACGTATCAGAGAAAAGAGATTATAGGTTCAGGCGTATTGTGCATCAGAGTGAAACCTCTGATTGATAACCTGCAATTGATGGGCTTTGATACAGGGGTTAGACTGTGGTCATGTGAAAAGCTATAGGACTAAGGGCCAAACAAAGAAGGTGATTGACGATCGACAATCGGTGAATTGACATGTTGTGCACCAAGGTTACACCTTCGATTGGAAATTGCCGATAGAGAGGGCTCTGATTTGGGGGCTAGCACCACGGTCACAAAGAGTTCAAAGGAATCAAGGGCTATTGGCGCATTGAAGGGTCGATGATAGTCTAAATATTTGTTCTATCTATCTAAATCTTGAAGTTGGGAGGACACTGGTGAATAAAGGTTTTTATGTAAAGTTGGGCGGGAAGGGTTAACACAGGTTTTATATGGTAAAATTTCACAGGGGGCTTCGCTTATTTCCTCTCCACATAGATCAGGCCACGTCACTCATCAGAGATCGCAAGTTTTGGGACTGCAACCAAATGCTACATTATGAAATCGCCAATTGTGATTCCTCGATATTATAAAGGTCCAAGTGTGTGTGATGTGGTCCCATGCATTACACATTAGAACCATTTGTAGTGCAGTATTCTAAAGAATCAACCCCCTATCCCAAACAAAAGGTTTTAGCCCCAGAAGATTAAGTTTATGGCACCACTCACTGGCTTTATGGTGTAACGTTTTATCCACAGTCATACTGTCATACTCCGTCATGTGACTAGTGCGTGGTTATTAAGAGTCAAAGAACCTCAGGCGAATCAAATCGAAGATCAGAGGTCGACAGTCAATCATACTATCGAAATAATATATTGTTTGAAAGCCGACGAAGCTACTACAATGTTGTGAGAAGAAACATGACCATAAAAGCCTATCAACTTAATAATGTAATTAATATATATATATATATGTGTGTGTGTGTGTGTGTGTAAATTTATCTGCAAAATGTGTAATATAGTTTGATGTTATGAAATGTAAATTTAATGTGAAAATTTTTAAATTTATAATTTCAATTTATTATAATATATAGATTAAAATTAAAATTAAAATATTTTATTTTTTTGATATTAAAATATATATTTAAATTTATTTATATATGAAAGTTTAAATGATTAAAATATTGTACGATCTCACTAATTTGTATGTTATCAAAAGTAAGGGAAATTTATTTAAATCAAGATGAATTTTTTTTTTTTTTTACTAATTTATAGTTAGTAAAAAAGTTTTTTGAGTGTTTTTTACTCATTTATAGTTATCAAAAGTTTTTGAGTGTATGGTTTCTTCTCATAATTTGCATGAACGTTTTTGTTATTCAATCCATGATATTAAACTTTTTCATTATAAGATGAGATTATTTAAATCAACATGAAAATTAAAATTCTTACTAATTTATAATTATCAAAACTTTCTGACTGTATGGTTTCTTCTTATCATTTGCATGAATTTTTTTGTTATTCAATCTATGATATTAAACTTTATCATTATAAGATGACATTATTTAAATTAACATGAAAATTAAAATTCTCACCAACTTATAGTTATCAAAAGTTTTTGTGTGTATGGTTCCTTCTCATTATTTGTATGAACTTTTTGTTGTTCAATCTATGATATTAAACATTTTCATTATAAGACAAGATTATTTAAATTAACATGAAAATTAAAATTCTCACTAATTTATATTTATCAAAAGTTTTTGATTGTAATTTGCATGAATTTTTTGTTATTCAATCCATGATATTAAACTTTTTCATTATAATGAGATTATTAAAAATTGATATGAATTAAAATTTGTATAATTGCATAAATATAAAATCAAAATTATTAGGATAAAAAATAGTAAACATATTTTAATTAAAATCGAATAAAACTATTGAAATAAACAAAACTAAAATAAGGTTATCCATCAAATAAAGAGATTATAAACATAATTAAAATAGAAAATAGGTAAAGTAATTGTTATAGATGAAATTTAATATACTTAAAATTTAATATTTATGAGAGTGAATTTAATATGTTAATAATTAAATTCAATAAACTAAATGAAAATAATTGAAAAAATAGAAACCTATAATATATTTATATTAATATTAATTGTTCAACGATAAAATATTTATTTATACTATTGATTAATTAATTATTTAAGATATAATTGATCTAGATCAATAACTGACTATGTCAAAGGGACAAATCTTTCTCTGAGTGCAAACCTCTTAGAGTGAAAATATATTGACACCCTTAGTGCTTGGTAGATTTAGAGTTAAGATGGATCTAAATTGGTTTAATTAATAGTCTTTAAATATGTCACATTAAAGGAGAATACTATGGGAAAAACGTTGGGTTGGAAAATTTTATGTTTTTTAATTTAATTTTGTTTTGTCTTGTCAAAATGTTAAACATTACAACATTTTTACCATATTGGATTGGAGAGTGCCTCTCAACACAATTATGTATTTCATACCAACAAAATTTTTAATTAATTAATGAGATTTACATAACTAAATTGCCAATTAATCAATGAGATGTACATACACACATATACCCTACACCAATTAAATTGGCAATTAGTTATTTATTTATTTAGATGTAAATACAGTTTTGTAACAGGTTACCAATTGCATTGAATTCACAATTAAATATGTACATGTAAACCAATATAGGTCCATCTTAACCACAGATCTAGCAAGTGTCTGGATGGATCAAATCTATTGAGGTGAAAACACCTTTCATAGTGCAAAACTTAAAAAAATTTCACCTCCAAAGATTGTGTTCCTCTAGGGAATTCATAGATGATGGTTAAGATGACTCTCTCTCTCTTCATTTTTTAATTTTCATTTTTGCATCTATAAATGGATCCAACCCCTTGAAAATTGCTTGAATATATGGATTGTCTAAACAACATAGCTTAAACATGCAATTCCAACAAATTTTTGCTCCAATAAAAATTAACCCTTTAAAAAAATACCAAAATGTAAAATAATGATACTTGAAATACTATAATAGGAATTTATTTTTTCAATTACTCTATATAATAATATATATATCATTTGTTGTTATTGTTAAATACATTAATAACAAAGTGAAATATTTATTACCAATTATTCCCTTATTAAAGAATTTTTTTCTATAAAAAATTTTAAATACATTCAATGTACTTATTAACATATTGAAATATTTTATTTATTCACTTGAATTTTTAATTTACTATCAATATTTTTAAATGTTACATATTAATTTTATGTTAAGAATTAAATGAATTACACATCTCCATGTTATCATTGTTATAAAGAAGGAATGAAATCTTTTACTTTCAAAAAAGAACAATTATGATTTTGTTGGCAGCTAATTTGAATCAAATAAAGAAAATGATAACTCATTTGGATAAAAAAAGTTTTACAGGTTGTTTAAATTCATTCATAAACGGAAAAACGACTTTCATATTCATCTATTGGAGTTTTCATCATGTGAAGTCTCAAGGCATTGATCAGCACAACTTTTGTGAGGAATGTTGTGGCTCCAACTAAAGGTATTCTTGAACATGAGGTATGCACATGGGACTTCATGGTTATTGCGCACAAGAGATAACTAACCATGACTTTCTTTGGAAATAAATTGCACGTGTTTTGTGCAAGGAATTATAGGTTATTTTATTAATTGGAAATATTGCTCTAAATTGTTGAAAATGGATTTTTGTGTACATGAATTAATTATTACATTGGAATTTTTTGCATGGTTTCTATGCAATATTTTCTAAAAAAATGCATAAGAAATTTACATAATAAAAATAAAGAAACCATGTTGTTTTATTAAATAAATATATTGCAGAGATGTTGTTTTCCTTGAAAAAGAATTCACGTGTATCCTGCAAAGAAAAATATTTAAGAAGTCATTCTACTTTTCATAAAGAATGCATGTGAAATTTCCATGGTAAAAGATAAAGAAACCATATTACTTTACTAGAAGAAAAATTGCAGGGTAAAATATATGTTAGGGATGTTGTTTTCTTGGAAATAAAACACAAGTGAATGCACACAAAAATATTAAAGAAATCATGATACTTTTCATAAAAAGAATGTATGTAAACTTGTCTTATGAAAACAGAAAGAAAATAAGTTATATCATTAAAGAAAAGATTGTGAGGAAATTATGAGAGAAATTAGATTATTAATTTCCTTGGAGATATTAGCATGATTCCTATAGACTATTAATCGGAATGTGTGCACAATAATATTATCCATTATATTGGAATTTTTGAAATAAATTTCTATGTTCATTCTTGAAAAGAAATATTAATTGTATGCATCATTGTATTAGATTTCGAAGTGAAATGTCTTTGCATAAATTATCAGATTCTTGGAAAGGAGAAAAGTTAATTAAATTAATTTTCTTGGAAAGCTTTTCATGAATCTATATTAATATATTACCCATGTTGTTTATTTAAAGACTACAAGGATTTGAGTGCAAAAGGACTTGGATAGAATTTCCATGCATGAATTGATGAAAAACAAAGATTGTTTTCTTAAAAGATGCATATGAACCTTCGTCATACAAGAACAAGAATTCATGCTTGTTTCCTGAAAATATTATGTGCATTGAAGTAAGAGTCATTGTGTTAGAAAAAAAACACATGTTGCTTGCACAAAAGGGTAGTCATTATGATATAGAAAATATGTTTTTGTGTATAGATAAAGAAGGTTATCATGTTGATTTTCTTGAAAAGAATAATCTCTTCAAATGATTGCCGGGCTAGATGAATTGTGTTAATTTCCTGATTTAGGTGCATAAAAGGTTAATATAACCTTGTTATTGTTGCCAAAAATATGGTTATCTACAGTAACTTCTTCAAAAGGGAAGCATGAGAAACTTGCATGTATAAAGAAAAAGAAATGAGGTTATATTAACTTCCTTTTGAAAAAGAAGTATGTATTTGTTTACATGAAAATAATAGTTAATGATTAAAGAATTCTAGAGAAGGGATTATGTGTTGCATACATTAAAGAAGGGTAATTATGATAATCTCTTGCATGCACAAAGAATAATCATTGTGTTATAGAGATATGTTCTTGGGATGGATAGAAGAAATATTGAGCTATATTTCTTTAGAAAAATTATATGTGATTACTTTTATGATATCATAATAATTATGTTAGTTTCTTTTGGAACAATATCATGTATAGACATGAAGATTTGTATTAGCTTTCATTGGAAATAATAAACATTTGTATGTGGGAAATTATCGCATGTTGTGTTACCCTACATTGGAAAATATTCTTTGGGAAAGAAGATGAATTACATGCACAAAAACCAAAGTAATGTGTTGGTTTCCTTGGAATATATATATGGGTCATGTTGGTATAATCTTTGGAAGAGAAGACATGTATTTTTATGCTATACTACATTAGTTTTACGGAAAAGAAGACATGTTTTTGCATGCCCTATTATGCTATATTTCCTAAAAAAGGAAACATATGTTTGCATTCTTTATTGTGTTAAGCATTCTTTTGGAAAGCATATGCATTTGCATGCATAGGAACAACATTCGTTGTGTTAGCTTTCTTTACGTATTTGCATGCACCAAGAGTAATAATTGAAGAGCTAGTTATTTTAATAAAGTTTATGTAATTCACATGCATGAAGATCTTAACTAATGTGTTAGTTTCCTTTAAAGGAATTTCTGGATAGTTGTAGTGATTTTTCTTGCAAGAATCTTTGCTTATGTGAGGGGAATATTAGTTAATATGCCATTTGTTTATAGAAATGCATTGATGGTTATATGGTCATAACTTTGCATATGAAGTGTTGTTTAAGGAAGCATTTTGCATTTCATGAATGTACATGAACAGATGGTAAAACACTACTAGTATAGATTTATGAATTGGTTTGATTAATACTTGATTCAATCATGATAACAAAGGTTGCTGACAATAATAGTTGCAGGAAAAGTTTGTGACATATAAAGATGGATTAAGTTACCAT
>APFE030695511.1:0-20338 GCA_000404065.3 Pinus taeda | reverse complement strand
TAGAATAATTAAACTAAAAGTTTTCCATTACATTTTAAATCTAAAAAATCGCTAACGTTTAATATCAATATTTTAGCTTTGAATATTATATTAGTATTCAAAATCCATGTTCCAATGCCCTCCCAAGTGTCACGATACTAAATATTTTATGTTTTAGAGTTAAAATATTTAAAGTTTATAATAGAAATGGGATAAAATTATTTTAGTCCAATTAAATTATATTTTATTTTATCATAAAAAATTTTGAGACGTTTCGATTGTTGAAATTTTATAAATTAAATTAGAGGGTTCAACAAATTTTTACATGATGGATGAATTTGATGGAAAATATGTTTTAAAAATTCTCAAAAGACAAAGCTTTCAAAATATAAAACAATTAAACTACAATGTTATAATGATCCATACCTTTACATAATGACATTTAAGCTTCCTTGCCTTAAATATATAGAAATCTTTCTATATATAGAATATCATGAATATGTTATCAAAATAATTTGGACATTAACTTTTCAAACATCTCACACACACATATATATATATATATATATTTAGGTAATGTGAGTCCAGAGACATGAGTAATTAACAGTGGCCATTTAAGTTCTAGGGCACACCAGCCCTTAGCATGACTAAATTTTTGTTAATAAAAATGACAATTTCATAACAAAATATCTTAACGGAACACTACACCTTGTCATTATATATTCTAAACTTCCTAGGCTTATAATTACATTATGTATAATTAAAAAACATAAAATTTCCCAAAAATAAAATTTATTCAAAATTATATTCGAAGAATATTAATAATTAAATTCGTAATATGTAAATAATAAAACAATTTTGATAATAAATTTTAGATACATTTAGGCTTATTATTCCCCTTTATTATTAGGATATATTAATATATATATATATATATATATAATATATATATATATATATATATATATTTATATAAAACATGATTCAACCTAATTATATGTTTTGAATGAATTAGTTTTTAACATTTTATTACCATGCTTCAACATAATTTGAAAAATATCTATATTAGCTCTCAATTATAATTTTATTTTTACTTGTATCATAAACATTGTGGTAAATAAAAATAGATAATATACTTTTAAATATATTAATAAAAATTACAATTTATTAATTATTAATTAAATATTAATAATAAAGTGAAAATATTATAGTAGTTTATATGTTAAAATTGCATAGAAAATTACTACTAAAAACTAGAAATTTCAAAGCGATGAACTAGTAGGGTGAACAAAGGACCAAAATGCCTAATGTAATCAAGTGAAAATGTTGTCGGCTGAATTTTTTTATTAAGAATAATGTTATTATGACTCAATCCAAGTGGAATCAACTAGAAATAGCTTCATGAACACGTGCTAAAATTGAGGAAAATATTACTACTATTTTGCTACATGATATTTATAGAAATCCCAAAATTGTGAACTAGTAAACTAATCCAAGTAGCTAAATGATGAATATGATGTTGAAATGTTGTTCTAAATATGTATATGTTGGCTTGATGTGCCTTGACCCATGTTCAACATTAATTATCCAAGCAAATCCCTTCACTACTAGCCCTTTCGGCATCAATCTGCATAGCGTGGACTGAAGTCTCACCAGAAGCAGTATGGGGGGATGTAGGGATCAAGTTTCTACAACCTGAGATGGTAGTGATGTCACTTTATGCTGTAACTCTTACTTCATGCACATCTATAAGATTTTCAGGGCTTATCGATATACTTTTATGATTCATCTTTGAGACCTTCGCGAAGGTCTGCGGTCATCCTTCACGTACCCTAAGGCAAGTTAGACACTTATGCACCTCTGTGATTTATCTTACTATTATATTTAGCCAAATTAGCTTAAGTAGTGGATAACTTCACCATACATTACGATTATCTACGTGCAAACATATATTCTCACTTGTGTTCATATAACAAACTAAAACACATAGATTCACGCATCAATACAACATTAAATCATAAACCCAGTATTCAACATAACATAATTGCTTGCATTCATAACAGAAGTAAAATAGCTCATACACAAGTAATTCCAGAATAATTCTCTTCATTGATGTTGAGATCTCCTTTACACACTCTAACTACCATATGCACATAGTTGTATGGGTCCACACACTCAGCTGCAGAATTCTACCTTAGGCCTCTTCACACACAACTACAAAGCCTCTATCCTAAGATTCTTTACTCTTAGCTCTTACAGACCCATTCCCTTCATCAAAATCAAATATGAACTAAAGATTTCCTTAGACTCTTCTAAGACTTCCCTTTTTATACAATGTCATGGTCCCCAGACCAAGGGTGGGTCTCATAAAGCTTATGCAAGTTACTGACCTTAGGGGACCTGCTCCTAATAGACCCCCAACACAAATCTAGTGGCTCACCCCTGACCCACTCTGTTGGCATAGAGATCATGTCACGAAGGCCTCCCAGCTCCACCTGTACTACTACAACCACAACGGTACACTACATGACTTCCTGCTTAACCTGCTCGACCAGCTACTCCGTCGTTAGTCCTGTGCTATTTGCTTATATTTTCTGCTATGTTGCTTGCATACTGGCCAATTTTGCTTTGATGGAGGCCTTGAGCACATAAGGTTCATATAGCCAAGGCCCCAATCTAGCCTTCAGTATTTCCTCCTTGCACTGTGCTACGTCTACCTATTCCTTTAGTGCATGCGCTTCTCCAGCTTCGCCAACCTCTGTGTGATGGTGATGGTGCACATCACTTTGACCTCATCATATCTCTGTTGTAGTTCCCTTAATTTTTTTTCTAGCCATTGTATCTTGGGATCTTCCTACAGGATGGTAACTATTTTGAGTGACTACTGCAAGAGCGAAGTGCACTCCTTCACTGTGGCATCTACTGCAGCAGCTTCATCCTTGACAGCTGCCTCACACTGCTCTCTGACTTCTGGTGGAGTCGAAGTTTCGGCCCTCAACCCGAGCTCCATGATCTTAAGGTTCATCTCAAACTGAACCTTAGCCAACTTCGTCCTTGCATCAATCACTCTTGCAGTGAGCATGTGAATTCTTGCATCGACTCGCGCATCTTATGGGATATTTAGCTCTGTAACTGTTCTCAACCGTCAGCTATTGTGGTTGTGGTGCCCTCATTCTTCTCTATGATATTCTTAAGGAGATCAAGCGTGGACATCTTGTCAAGAAACATTTGGGCATTGTTAACCTTCTGCTTGATCTATGAGGATCTTGTCAGATCAGTTACACAGGTTCAGTTTCATCGTCAGCATTCAGTCCGGTGTCGTTCAATTTCGACAGTGTTGTTTATGGTTCAGGTTGCTCCAGTGATGTCAATGGTTTTCATGGTGATATGGTTTGGAATTTGATTATTGACATGTTGGTTGTCGTCAGTTCTGCAAGAATTTGGTTGTCAACATGGGGTTGTCATCTTCCTTCACAGGATTGTGTTGTCAACATGTTGGTTCTCATTAGTTCTACCTTTTAGAGTTCAGTTTTTGTCATCACGTGATGTTTGTCACATATGTCACTTTTTGACAACTTGGTGTAAATGGGTTTTTTTAGCACAAAAGGATTTAAGAACTAAAATCTGAAACTATGTTAAACCTTAACCTATACCTAAATCAAACATTACAAATGAAATGCATTTTAGAATTCATTAACCCTAAGTGTTAAACCCTAACCATACATTAAATACCATAAATCTATTGTAAAAAACATTACAATAGAAATCGAAGACCATTACCCTAAGTCCTAAAACCCTCTCGGGCTATTTGAATTATATTGACATCATTGTAAAACATTACTAAACTATTATAATAGTTATAACTGCGGGGAAGACCGTCTTAGAGACTATAGTAATGTGATCATTGTGTAAGCCAAAGGGGTGAACGCTCGGAGTTAACTGCATTGGGGTCTAAACCGTAGTTGGCCTGTGACCAGAGGGAATAAACTGTTGGGCTTGGATTTAACCATAGCGTGACTGCATATGTGTTTTCGCATGTGAACGGAGGATAACCATCAAGGTTACATGTTACAGTTAACCGTAACCACCTCAGGATAGGCATGTGAACATAGCGAAGGGTAACATTAACATCTCAGCGATAGTCAGTAGACCAGAACTGATGCCTGGATAACTGCGTTGGACTTATACGTGTTCACATGGAAGACTGCAACTTATAGGATTGAATTGCAAGGTGGCAGCATATGACAGGACCACAACCAAACCTCCTATTCACATGCGGGTGGTCAACCTCCTCCGCCTGGTCAGCGAGCCATCAATGGTTTTTTTTTAAATAAAGTTTATTTTTGGGTTTTTGTTGTAGTTTTGGTGCAAACTAATGCGATGACCATGTGACTAGGAATTAAGGTGTTGCCTAGTGATTCGAACAAGACCATCATCTTGCATTCATGCCAATCATAGCTTAGAAGCCCTCAAATTTATCTGCAAACCTTTAAATGCACCTTTTTGTGCATGAGGAAGATATTGGTGATTTTGAGTTTTAGAGTGTAGATTCTGGAGGATATAGTCGATTTTTTTTTTTAGTGTAATAGGGGCATCGGGCGTTGGAATTGGAAATTGAGGCAGGCTTTGGAAATATGGTTTAGAGAGATTTCTAAGGACATTGATTAGAAGTACCTGTGTGCACATCAAGATTGGTAAAATTGCTTTGTAATCAACCTCTTTGGTTTCAATCCTAATAAAGTAGTTGCCCACCTTGAAAGCAGACCTGGAGATGTAGTCCATTAGGGATGGACTCCATAATCAATATTTTTGTCTGGTATCATTGTGTATTTGTTGTTTTCACTTCTGTTTTGCTTCTTACTTATGTTTTAACACTTGTCCTAAATTATTTCTTCTCAAGCAATTCTCATAGTTTCAACACTTTAAGTTAACATTCAATTCACTGATGGCATAATCGATTCTAATTCAGTTTTAACATATGATCATTTCAGATCATTAAATTTGGTATTAGAGTAGGTTTTGTATGTAGAATTTTTATTGAATGTTAACTAGGTTGAAGTCCAAACGGGAAGGAAACCATGAGCAGATTGATCCAGAGATTTGAAAGTGAAGAGTCATTCATAAGTTGGCCATGGCAAGATCTGATCTAGGTGAAAATCTAGAAGCTAAGATGAGCGATGAATAGTTTGAGCAAGCATTCTTGACTATGCAGTAGATGTTGGGAGAAATCTATGAAGACAAGAAGGTGAGAGATGCAACTTCTTCTTCAAGGACAAAGAAGAAGAACAAAGGTAAAGGCAAGGGTGATAAACCACCTTCACCTCCATCATCTCCATCATCATCATCTTCTTATTCTTCTTATTCCAGTGTAGAATCTGAAACAAGAAACCTAAGAAAACATCTCTTTTGAAACTTGATGTAAAATTTGAATTACCTAATTATGATGGCAAAATCAATCGTGAAAATCTAGATAATTGGATTAAGTAGTTAGAAATGTATTGTCGTATTCAGAAAATTTTTGACGATAAAATGAAAATTCAGTTAGCTACACATAGAATGGGGGGAACAACTTTAATCTAGTGGGAAATTAAAACTTAGATAGATGTAAAGCAAAAAGGAAAAATCATCTATTCATGGTCTAAGTTTTTAAAAGCTCTTAGGAAATAATTCTATCCTTTAAGATACATGAAACAAGTTTTTATTGATTGGCAGCACTTGAGGCAAGGTAAAGGGTAGAGTGTTCAGGAGTTTACTTAGGAGTATAGAAAGAAAGAATTGGTGCTTGGTATTTCAATGGATACATGTGAAACATTACTAAAATACGTCGGCAATTTACATTCATATTTGCAACATACATTATTGATGTTTAATCCTGATGATTTTGATGAAGTGTGTGTTCACGCCATACATATTGAATCAAGTGGAAGGCCATTCAGGTCTTCACCGCAGTCATCCAAAGAGTTGGAAATGAAAGACTGCAATGGTAGTAAAGGGAAGAACAATTTGAAGAGAAAGAAATCAGGCATAGCTCAGAAGGAAAGAGCTCATTGTTCTCATTGTGAGAATCAGTCATGAGGAATCTAAGTGTTGGAAACTTCATCGAGAAGTTAAGCCCAAAAATTTCCTTAAGGAGAAGAATGAAAAGAAGGCAATAGTAGCAATCCAGCAAGATCTAGGTTCAAATTTAGGTGGTGAAAGAAGGATAACTGCCATGGTCACGATGGGTAAAACTTTTGACACTGGTTCAAGTTCAAGTACTATTGCATTTTCATCAAACAAAAAACCTTCAAATGAGGATAAAAGAGTTGAATTATTTAACATAATGATAACTTCTAAGTACACAAAGATATTTACAATGTTTGATAATAGATCACAGGCCAATCTAATATTTGAATATTTAGTTAAGAGTTTGTGTTTGGAAACACAGAACCATCCAAAACCTTACCCATTAGGATGGCTAAATAAATCAACTTACATAAAATTCACAAAATAGTGTCGATTAAGATTTTCCATTACAGCTATTTACATTGATGAAGTGCAATTAGATGTGATTCCAGTAGACTTATGTGGAGTTGTCTTAGGGAGTTCTTATCTTTATGATCATGATGTAGTATTTTACAGGAGAGAACATAAATATCATCTTAATAAAGATGGCATTGAATTTATTATCAAAGAACATGAAAACAAAAATCACTTGAATTTAGTTAATGCTAATTAGATGAAGTGATTAATAAGTTCAAATAAGAGATTCGTAATCATGTGTGTAAAGGAAAAACATAAGAATCAACATGATGCTTGTTCAAGTTATGAGGCTTATCTTAAATATATGTGATCAAAGAGGTAGAAAATTTTCCATTTCTATTTAAAGAAACGAAACATCTTACTCATAAGTAGAGAATACAACATGAATTACAATTGATGCCTAAAGCTCCTTTCCCTAATGTGAGAATGAATCAATTCAGTCCAAGTTTGGAAGTTAACAGTTACAGGGATGCAGGTCAGCATTGGGGAAAGTTAGTGTTCAATTTCTCTTATATTGTGTCACTATTTCATGTTTTGAATAGTTTGGAAGCCTCTTTTCATGTGCAGAGGAAGCTCATTTGTTTTCATATCAAAGCCTTTTCTAAAGCATTGTCAAAATATCCACAACAGCCAAGAGAAACTTATGCATCAGGGGAAGGTAATAATCAATGGAAACATCATTTAATAAATCAAGAAACAATGATTCCAACAAATCAACATCCATTTCAATACTTTCAAATCAAACTAAGTTGCAGTAGTTTCCATATTACAGTTTGATGGGTCTAATGCAACAAGTTCAGTTAGTAATCAGGAAGAAGGAAAGTATGCCAAGTCAAGTAGTTGGTTTGAAGACAAAAATGCCTTTGATTGTCTTTTCCATTCCGCAATATAGATTTTTAATACATGTCCATGGTATTGAACAATATCCTCTAGAGACGATTTTCAAAGATTATTATGAATCACTAACTCGTGATATTTCTTGGAAATAAATAAATTGCCATCTTCATAATAGGGTGTTTTACCATCATTGCAAGTTGTTCATACTGCAGATAGATGGAACAGGTCAAGGATTCAAAATGTGCCATGGTCAGCATCATCAGGGTCATCACTAGCAGGTGATTGATGAAACGTATTGGTACATCATTAGGACAAGGTGGAAAGTGAGGGAGCTCTACCCTCATCGACTATTTGTTTAAGTCAAACTTTTGTGGTCCAAAAGCTTTCAAGTGGAGAGGACTAATCGAGGAGGATTTTCTTAAATCAGTTACACAGGTTCAATTTTGTCGTCAGCATTCAGTCTAGTGTCGTTTAGTTTTGCCAGTGTTATTTATGGTTCAGGTGATGTCAATGGTTTTCATGGTGATATGGTTTGGATTTTGGTTTTTGACATGTTGGTTGTCATTAGTTCTGCCAGAATTGGGTCGTCGACATGGGGTTGTCATCCACCTTCACCTGATTTAGTCGTTGAAACCTTGGTTGTCATCAGTTCCACCTTTGAGAGTTTGGATTTCATCATCACATGACATTTGTTGCAAATGTCACTTTGTGACAATTTCATGTAAATGGGTTTTTTTTAGCACAAAATGATTTAAGAACTAAAATTTGAAACCATGCTAAACCTTAACCTATATCTAAATCAAACATTACAAATCAAATGTATTTCAGAAGGAATTAACCCTAAGTGTTAACCCCTAACCATACATTAAATACCATAAATCTATTGTAAAAAACATTAGAATACAAATCAAAGACCATTACCCTAAGTCCTAAAACCCTCTCGAGCTATTGGAATTACATTGAAATCATTGTAAAACATTACAAAATATTATAACAATCATAAACATGGAGAAGACCATCTCAGAGGCTATGGTAATGTGATCAGTGTGTAAGTCATCGGGGTTAGTTCTTGGAGTTAATTGCATCAGGGTCTAAAATGTGGTTGGCATGTGAGCAGAGGAAATAAACCACTGGGCTTGAAGTTAACCATAGTGTGACTGTAGATGTGTGTTTGCATGTGAATGGAGGATAACCATCAGGGTTACATGTTACACTTAATCGTAATTGCCTTGGGATATCCATGTAAACAGAGCAGAGGGTAACTATAGTATCTCATCTATAGTCAGCAGAGTGGAACAACTACCCGGATAACCATGTCAGAGTTATATGAGTTCACATGGAATACTACAACTATCGAGATTGATCTGCAATTTGGTAGCTTGTGACGCATCCGAACCACCTATTCACATGTGGGCAGTCAACGTCCTCCACCAAGTCAGTAAGTCGTCAACGGTTTGTTTTAATATAAAGTTTATTTGTGGGTTTTTGTTGCAGTTTTGGTGCAAAACTAATGCGATGACCATTTGACTAGGCACTAAGGTGTTCCCTAGTAATTCGACCGAGACCATCATGCTGCATTCATGCCAATCTTGGGTAAAAATCCCTCAAATGTATCTACAAACCTTTAAATGCATCTTTATGTTCATGAGGAAGATATTGGTGATTTTGGGTTTTAGAGTGCAGATTCTAGAGGATATAGTCGATTTTGTTTTTAGTGTAATAGGGGCATCGAGTGTCCGAATTGGAAACTGAGACATGCATTGGAAAACCGGTTCATAGTGGTTTTTGAAGAAAATGACCAAAATTTCTTGTGTGCACATCAAAATTGGTCAAATTGTTGTGTAATCGACCTCTTCGGTTCCAATCCTAGTAAAGCAGTCACCCATATTGAAAGCAGACCCAGAGACATAGTCCATCAGGGATGAATGCCGTAATCAATATTGTTGTCTGATATTGTCATGTATTTGCTATTTTTACTTCTGTTTTGCATCTTACTTGTGTTTTATTAGTTGTTGTAAAGTATTTCTTCTCATGTAGTTCTCCGAGTTTCAACACTTTAAGTTAACATTCAATTCATTGATGGCAAAATCAATTCTACTTTAGTTTTAACATATGATCATTTCAAATCACTGGTCGCTGATCACATTTAGCCAAAACTATTCTCTAGCCCAAAGTTTCGTGATCACACTATTTTGTAGGGTGTAAAGGGCTTCACTTGCTAGCATAACCAAGTTCAACCCAACCTTCTTGAGAGCACTAACAGTGGCCTTGTCAGCTTCCACTCTTGTAGTCAATGCTTTGTCCAGTAGCACAATGATCTCGAGATCCAAGGAGCGGACTATCTCTGCTACATTTTAGGTTCCAAGTGCCAAGTTAGTTGATGTCGCATTGTGCTATCCCACACTGGCCTATACTTGAGTGGCCTAGACTTGCAGTTCGCACAAACTTGTATGAATGGTGATGAGTGCTTGCTTCTATTGTTGCTTGAACTATTGCAGTAGCTCCATGGTCATATCTCTCACTGTGTGCTCAATATCATTCAGGTCACCTTTTGTCAAAGTGATCAGGTCAAGTGATGATTTTCTAGCCTTGGACTTCTTTTGTGGACCTAATTTTTCATCCTTGCTAGTGTGCTTAACCCGAAATGGAGTAGTCTCTTGGTCTGCACCTCTGTGTCCTAACTGCTACTCTTCTTCCTCTGTCTATAGTGAAGCGGACTTATGACTTCTATGAGAGTCGTTCTCTTCCTCTTCTTCCTCATTTTTCACCTATTTCTTAGTAGCACGTTGTGCCTTAGATTTTTCTTCAGCTTCCCTTGTCCTCCTCTTAGTCAACTGCTGCATCATCAGCCAAGCCTTTGCTTTCTTATGCTTCATGGTGAACTTACTAGACCTAGCTGACAAGTTAGAAGTTGTGCGCCACTATGATGGCCAACTCTCCAGGACTGCTGTGATTGCATCATCCGCTTCCTAGTATGGAAGATTAATACCATTTTTTCTCGGGGTCCTTCCACACTCGGATGGAGACAATGGAAATTCAATTTGAATTCCACATATCCTGACAACGGCTTAAAGAAAGTTGGGGATATCCTTGGCTTGCAGCTGAACGCAGCGTGGATGCATGCCTCTATCAACACCCAAAATATTTTAGCTTCCTTGACCCTCGGGGAATTCTTAGTGGCCCACAATGAATAAAATTTGTTGCTTCAGGTAGATCTAATGTGACCAAATGAAATTGGCTCTCCTCCAATAATTCCCACATAGTTAGCACAATTGAGAGTAAGAGCCAGGCATAATGGAAGGTCTTACTCTCAACTTGTGCTTCTTTGTAGTTCGCGAGGTAATCACCTCAGAGGTAGTGCGTCGAATTAAGTTATATGCCCTCCATGGACTGCGCCGCTAACGACACAACAAGTGTCGGCACTTCATCAACATGACACTTCCTCATTATTCTCCCAGCCAAAATCTGGGCATCGACCTTATCCACGGGGTTGGTTATGCTGGAAATTAAGTATTCAAATGGTTTCTTGGTGAGCTTGAATTTGTCCTTCATTCTTATGGCGAGCTTGTGCTCACCTGTCTTTCTGCCAATTGCCATGGCCAGATTCAACCCTAAATGTGGTAACAACGTGACCCTATGGATCAACATATCTGTCACGGGTATCGGTTCTCCCAACTATAGGCACCCATTTTTTACTAAGCATAGCAGTTGTTTGATCACCATCAGTGTTATGGGAACGCGGTGGTAATGTGGCACCCATACCTTGTCCACCCCCTTTATCCATTGTCATGGCACCAATGCAGTCATACTGGAATCCTTATAAAACACACGGTTCATAATGGTATCAGTCACCATGTGGGAGCATCGCTTTGTGTCCAGCAAGTCCCAATCCTCCAACTTAATACTAAGAATGTGCACTAAGCGCAAACCTTCAAACATGATTTGGTCTAGTAGCGACGGGGTATTTAGTAGAAATTTTCCCATATCCAGGTCCTTCGGGACATTCACCTTTCCATGGCAGGGAGGGATGTATTAGGGAAACTTTGAGATAGGGTTTACGCCCTCTATGTCAGTGTCGTTTCGGCCCATATCCACATCTTTGGTGCCCTCCCCAGATTATAAGTCTACCACCTTACCTTTCTCCTGTGCCATGGACTTTTCCTTCTTCTAGTGTTTCCTTAGCGACTCATGCACCAAATATGGTTCTTTTGGCTTATCCTTATTTGTCTTCAAACCCTCTTTGGGCAACATAGGCCTTGACCTAGGTGACCTCTATGATTTGGCACTTTTGCTGGCATTTCCACACTCACAACCTTCAAGGCAGCTTCCTCAGAGGCCATCGATCTATGAACAATTGCAGTTTCCATGGGCGCCAACATGAATCCAGTCATAAGCTCCTAGATTTCTTTGGGTAGCTTGTGAAATACTGAACTAGACACCAAAACCTCGAAATAGTCAAGGTTCATGCCCTCTTGATAGCTCAACACCATAATTCTCAGAATGAAATGTTTTTTCATTGGATGGCCATCTATAACTTATAGGAAATTTTGAATTTGAATCCGACCGTTCCACCCAAAATCTACTAATAAATACTAGATTGGCAACAGATTTTCACAGGTCTTGCTTTTAAATTCTGATTTAAATGCCGCCCCCGCTCCACTTAGCCATTTTCCCACTATTAACTCATGAACAATGATGTTAAGAGTCACTTTCTAGTTTCCCCATGTGGTTTCTCTTTCTATACCGCATCTCCCTTCATGCTTCCACCAATATTGTGACATTTCTCCCTTCCGCACAACTCCCTAGTTGTGTAACTCTAAAACCGAGGCAGTGTAGTTTATATTCCTGTGCCTCCTTTCAGCTGCCTAGAATGCTAAGACTTTGCCTCCTTCATATAGCAATCTAGCCAGATCCCTAGTGTATGGCTTCAATCAAATTCCATTCACCTTCTTTGAAAATGGCTCTCCATTCAACTTCACCAGCTAAACTTCTGCAACATCGGTTATCCCCTTGATGACATAGGGCCCCAGCCAATCCATCTGAATTTTTCTTGGAAATTTATCAAACTTGCCATCATATAATAACTCTAAATCATTTACCTTAAAGGTGGGTAGTTTGATGTGTTGATTTTTCCATGCCTTTTCACGCTCTTTTTGAACTTGCAAATGGAATCCAACCAAAAATCTATCTTCTTCAAGCTCTATTAGCTGCGCGAGGCTTTTCTTCAGGGCTCCATGATCTACCGTTCTTGTAAATGCTGCTATGCATAAATTAGTTATAATATACTCCATCAACATCACAACCTCTATGCCATAAACCAACAGGAAATGCATTTGTCTAATCAACTTTTTGCAAGTCATCCTATAATCCTATAGCACCGCGAGTATGTGCACATCCCAGTCATTCCTTTATGCATTGCAGACCTTTGTCACCATGTTATCCAATATCTTATTAAACTCTTTCACTATCCCATTAGCCTATGAGTGATATGGCAGACTCTTCTGATGATAAGCTTGGAACTCCTTCATCAATGCACCGATCTTCTCATTGAGAAAATACGTACCACAATCGCTCATGAAAATCTCCGGGAAAGAAAATATAGTCAGTACATACTCAAAAATGAACATTTTTGTTGTTTCCCCTGTACAATCCTTCACAAGATGTGCCTTCACCCACCTAGTCAAATATTTAGTTGAGGTGATTATTTACCGCACACCCATCTTCTTTTGTGGAGGCTGAATTGGTCCTACAAAATCAATCACCCACTTTTGAAACAGCTGCAATGACATCTGCAGATTTAGAGGCATATCATCCCTCCATGATGACCTACCCATCCTCGTACATGCATCACATGCCTTACAATAAGCCTTTGAATCCTTATGAAGCGTTAGCCACCATAGCCCCACGCATAAAATATTCTGCGTTATTGCTTTTCCTGCATAATATCCTCCTGTGACTCCTCCATGAGCTTCAGCAAGGATGTTCTTTCATTCAAATTAGGTACATAACATCACAGAATTTCATCTGAGCCCATTTTATATAAATTCCATGCAATGACAGAAAATTCTATTGTGTGCACCACTAGCTCCTTCTTTTGTTGACTAGTATACCCTTCCAGCATTGTTCTCATCATCTGGAAGTGTATGATATCCACAAATTTATTATCCGCAACACACACTGCAAAGAGTTATGCGTGAGGCAGTCCTTCGTCTAAATTAGTAGGCTCCTCTCGAATTTCAATGCACGATAGACGGTTTGGTCCTTTGAAGTCATATTCCTTGAACCACATTAGCCATCTCATATCTCCTCGCCCCCAACACAGGCTTGTTCATCAAGTACTTCAATGCAGAATGGTTTGTATACATCTTAAAGTGTATGCCTAGCAAGTAGTGTATGGACTTCTCGATCGTGTACACCATGGCCAACCCTTCATGCCCTGTTGTTGAATAATTTTTCCCAGCTTTCAAAAACATCCTACTTGCGAACGCTATAGGATGATCTAGTTCTCACTCACCGGATTGTGTTAGTACTGCCTTGAGCGCAATACATGACGCTTTGACATACACATGAAATTCCTTCTTCCAATGTGGGAAGACTAGGATCTACGTGGTGACTATCTTTTCCTTCAACACGTCAAAGCTTTGTTGACACTCTTCATTCAAATCGAACGTAACATCCTCCTTTAGTAGCTTTTCCATTGGAGTGGTAATATGGTCATAGCTTTTGATGAAATTTCTATAGTATCTTGTATGCCCCAACGTTTCACGTAGCTATTTCACACTTCTTCGTGCCTCCAAATTAATTATGATCATGATCTAGCAAGGTCTAACATCAATCCTTGTCTGCCTACCACGCAACACAGCAATACCCCAAAAGGGACACAAAACAAACATTTGTTCAAATTGAGCACGATCTTGTACCTCTGGCATTTATCCAACATCAAGCGTAGAATATCTACATGGTGCTTTACCAACCAAAACACCATCCAATTATCGAAGTATACCTCCAAAAACTTGTGAACGAAATCCTTAAACACCACAACGACTACACGTGAGAATATCGTCAATGCGTTCTTTAGCCCAAACAGAATCACCATATACTGAAAGCATCCCCATTAAGTCATTAAAGTCATCTTACTTCTATCCTCTAGCACAATCTAGATCTAATGGTACCTCGAGAACCCATCAGTGAATGAATATGCCTCTTGTCCTCCTACATTGTCCAACACCTCATTAGTGGATGAAGTTCGAAATGGATCATGTACGCAAGTGTCTTTCAACTTCTTGATATCTATGCATATCCTTATTTCATCTTTCTATTTCTTGTGCTGAACTACCATTGAGCTTACCCAATGAGACTCTTATACGGGTTCAATGATGCCAACCACAAGCATTTTATCCAACTCTAAATGGACCCTTTCTTTATACTTTGGATTGAGACGTTAAGGCCTCTACTTGATCATCTTCACATTTGGTTTAAATGTAATTTTCATGACTCCCACGTCCCCTATTATCCCCTTCAGTTCTGAGAATTTATTAGGGAACAAGTCCTATTATTTTCATAGCAATTTACCAATCTTATCCATTGTTGCATCATCCTAGTAGTCCCCAATCTTTGCAAACTTTGGCTCTACCTCTATCCCAATGTTCACTTGTTTTGTTTTTAGTGGTGCTGTGATAACTGAATTTTCAATTTGTGGTCCTTCAACTTTGTGGTGACCTTTAGTCTCTGGGATTATAATATTCCTTGGGTTCTGATCCTCTTCTTCGATAGTCACATTGTAGCACTCCATTACGTGGCTTAGCTAGGTGGTCCATTCTAGTTGAATTAAGTCCAAGGGATCCTATGGTACTCTGAATATTACTGCCTTCACTTCCTACAGTTCCTCCTTAATACTCTCAAACACATTCTCAAAGCTAAACATCAGCAAGAATCGTTGTCACAAAACATCCCATTCTTCAATGCCAATGTAGAGCTCTATTTCTAAGTACTAGTTCAACTGTATTACATCAAAAGTATGACAAAACAAATGCACCTATTCAGGCTGAGGCTCCTCTCCATAAACCTTAGTCCATTTGGCCAGGTGATCGCGTGGATCATCCCTTCCATCACATTTCTTTGTTAGCCGCATTTGTGGGTGACCAAATCACAATCTCATCATCTTTTTATATACACACCAATCATTAAAATTGTCCTTGTGCGTAGCCCACCATCTCATAATTATAGCGCACAGCACCTAATCTAGGGCCTGGAAATAATGCTTCTTTTGCACTTACCTTTCAAATGCATCCAAAATGTTATCAACATTAGTTAAACCATCATAATAGGAAAATTCCTTACCTCTGATGATACATAGCATAACGACATGGTCATCATATTACAACATAGAGTAGATACTTCATGCAATTGATTCTGCCAGTGTTCCAACTCCTTATCTCAATCTGATGTGCAGGAACTTTTGCGATCCCAAGAAATGCATCCATCTACTGTCGGCATCACCCAATCCTGATCTCACACTGTTATCTTATAGATCTGGTCTAGATGATGATCATTGTCATAATTGTGAACCGGTTCAGTATAGCGCGGTCCTTCTGCAGGGTCCAAGAGAACTACTATGCGAAGTGATTTATTCAAACATATCATCTTCTGCTTCTTCAAATTGATTAGCCCATTCATGTCGGTGGCCCAATCGATCCAAAGGAGCGCATGGTAGGGATTGTTGTAATCCACAATCTCTATCACTTCGAAGTCAGCCAATGTGTTCGTTCCTTCAATATCAACTATCACTGCCTGTAATCATCCTATGGGGATTATTTTCTGTTGATTTTCCATTCTTAAATACATCGGAGAACATTGCAGTGTAGGTCTCCCCATCCTCTTCGAGGTTTGTTTAAGTAAGACACTCACATCCGACCCCAGATCCAAAATTACTTGATCCATCTCATATTCTCCTATCTGTGGACTGAGCCTCATTTCGTGCCACATTCATGCCTTATGCCTACCAATCTTCTTGACTACGCACTGTCCATCACGAGTGTTTTCTTTCCCAAAACACTTCTTTAAGAGTTCCTGTATTCCTTTCACAACTTTGCTATCACACAACAGCTTCATATAGGTTTCCAAGAAAGTAGTAAGAATTGAAGGGTCCATCTCTTCAGCTAGCTTGTCCTATATTCTTGAGATAGAGGCCTCAATGAAGCTTTTCTTTGCTTCCATAAAATTTGTTTTCAGTGCACACTTCAAATCAAATTCAATCTCCCTTTCTATAGCTTTGTAGACCCATTCACTTTCTTTAGGCTACTTCTCCTTATATTTTCCATTCCTCATCCCACTTCGCAGCACAATATTTACCTTGGGATACTCTTTGTAAGTCTCATCCCTCATCATATGGAGGTTCTGAGCCGGCTACAAATATCACGCCCCATCGCGCCCCATTTTCACGTATCTTAGCTATCAATACCAGGCAATATTTAGTTGTGTGGTCAAACTGAATAAAATATCGGCATGACATACATGTAGGATTCGCGAAGTCTTGCGTGTACTGTCCCGACACTTCATAGTTGTACCAAATGACTTGTCCCTGACCTCTACAAGGTCCTCCTCCACCTCAGCCTCCTCTGTGCCCCTGATATTCACTTCATGCTTCTCCAGTACCTTGGTTCGGAGACTGGGTTTGTGCATGCACCTTATATGCAGACGTTCTATCCACCATTAAGTTGTAACTAAAGCAATTGCACTCACCATGACCCATTGATTGGCAGAAGTTGCAGAAGAGCTATTATGGTGTGTACACAAATTTCTACAGCAAATGGTAATTGTCTATCACATATTTTCCAACTACGTGACAGTGAGTACACCATAGCGCAAGCCCTGTACATGGTCATGTTGGAGCTTCGAGCCTTAGAGGAATTGGTCCCCCTCATGCAACATAATTTTCGAAGACTGGATAGTGATCTATGTCATGCACTTGACTTTTTCACTTCAAGCACCAAACTTCTTCGCACACCTCTAGCCTATTTGTTTTATCTTTCTTCAGAGTCTGCATCTCTAGGTAAAGGTTCTGCAACTGTGCATGAATCTATTGAACACCCAGATTAACATCTTGTATCAGTGTCTCGTGTAATCTCATCACAATTTCCAGGGCTTCCGCCCGGGTCCCAATCTTTTTTTGTGATATCGCAACCCTGAGATGAGGTAGGAGTGAGGCCAAAAACCATTCACGGTGTTTCCCATGTGTCAGATTCATGTTAGCTTCGTGGATTATACACTTCAATCTCTGATCCATATCCAAGGGTGTCTCGTGAGGCTTCATCATGATCTCTTTGAATCCTAGAATTGATTTCACTTCAAACTTAGGTCTAATGAATTATTTATTTAGTGCGGTTTGGATAGCTACGAACACAGATATTAGGTTATCAGTGCAGTACTTAATGTACCATGTTACTGTGTGATCCTGCAAAACACTAACCAGTGTTGCTTTCTTCATTTTATCATCTATGATACCCTTAGCTTCCCATATAGCCTTTGTGACAAACCAAAGTTGGTCAAGATCCTCATTTTCAAAGCCTTTCAACACAGGTAGCTTTTCTAAGTTCACCATACTGAACGGTGGCTTAGGTGGCGATGGTGTAGGAAAAGGTTTAGGTGGCAAAGGTGAAGCTGGAAGTGGTGTGGGTGGATGGGTTATTCATGGGAACCTTGCTTTATCAATTGAACAACACTCTACGGAGAAGTCTGTGTTGCTTCCTCATCATCACTCAAGGGAGGTTCAATTAGCGGACTATATTCAAGGCCTTCTTTCCCTCTATTTCGGAAGGTCTTTACACTCCTAGGGGCCCCAAACATCCATGTAGATGCATAACCGACTTTTCAAACAAAAGCATCTTAATCCAAGTAATTAAAGACTTTAAATACTTACCCTGTGGCCCCTTAAAGAAGTGGTGCTCCGCATTGATATAGCTAACCTAGGTATTGACCGCAAACTCTATCACACATCCTCCTATGATACAATTGAGCCAATGACCAACAACACATGCGATCCTATCTTCAGAGGCTTCTAATGTCTACACTAACTTTGGTGTCTAGACTATTAGACCGTCAAGCCTCCATCTTCCTTGGTCGTCTGCCAATTTTGCGATCCACTCGTATAACTTGACCGAGAAAGAACAAAAGAAGATGTCGGGTATCTCTGTGTAAAAATATCTATCCAACCACTATTCTTTTTTCAATCGAAAATTCATGGATCTTTCTATCCAACCAGTTTTCAATCTCTTTCTTAGTTGGATTCCAGTGATGCAACATGACACATCTCTTTATGCAGATCTTGGTCCTGGAAAAGTAACCATTTGTTGGCTTAATGGGCCCTCACCCAGGATCAGCATTAATTAGCCAAGAAAATCCCTACACTACTGGCCCTTTCGACATCAATCCATGGAGCGTGGACTGAAGTCTCACCCAAAGCAGTATCGAGGGATGAAAAAACCAAGTTTCCACACCGTGAGATGGTAGTGATGTCGTTTTACACCCTAATCCTTCCTTCACACAGATGGATAAGCTTTTTAAGGCTTATCGATATACTTTTCTTATTCGGCTTGGAGACCTTCGCGAAGTTCTACGATCATCCTTCACTTACCATAAATAGGCAAGTTGGACACTTATACGCCTCTGTAATTACTCTTACTATTGTATTTACCCAAATTAGCTTAAGTAGTGGATAACTTCGCCATGAATTACAATTATCTTTGCACAAACAAATATTCTTACTTGCATTCATATAAAAAAGTAAAACACATAGATTCATGCATCAATAGAACATTAAATCATTAACCTAGTATTCAACATAACATAATCGAATGCATTCATAATAGAAGTAAAATAGTTCATACATAAGTAATTCCAGAATAATTCTCTTTATTGATGATCAGATCTCCTTTACACATTATAACTACCCTGTTCACACAGCTACAAGGGTCTGCGCCCTCACCTGTGGATTTCAACCCTAGGCCTCTACACACACAACTATAGAACCTCTCTCCCACACTAAGATTCTTTGCTCTTAGCTCTCACATAACCATTACATTCATCAACATCAACTATGAACTAAAGATTGCCTTACACTCTTCTAAGACTTCCCTTTTTATATAATCCCATGGTCCGCACACCAAGGGTGGATCTCATAAAGCTGACGCAAGTTACATAAACTAAGGGTGGAAACCCTTGATGACACTTTACATCTTCGCACTCCACGACGAGAAAATGTGGGGAGGGGGTCAACTGAATAATCTGCTAAGTAGCATAACACAAGTTTGGATATGCTAGGGTACAAACCTTGAGAGGGAGGAGAAAAATGGTGTAATTATTTTGCCCCTTTAGCCCTACAACCTACATAATATCTAAAGCTCTTGAGCTTGAAAAATATCTTCACCTAGAATTAGTCTTTCATTTATATATATTTATAAGAAATTTCGTAACTATTTTTGTTAGCACAGTTTCACTAATTAACTAAACGGCTTTTATAGTTGGAATTTGGAGACATTATTTGAGCAACGTTGTTATTCCTTTTTGTTGAAGGTGGATTTTTTTATGCATAAATGGATTTATTACCATTAAAAAAAAAACTAAAATATTTAGACTAATTTTCATGTTAAACAACTTAAACATACTATTCTTAAATATATCTATTGGATTTTTGGCAAAATTGAAGAAAAAGGTGCGTTGAAAATGACAACTTCATTTATTTATTAGACTAGGCTCTCATTGTTTAAAATGAAATATTAGGTATATAAATGGATTCAACACCATAAAAAATTCATGATGTACTCAAACTTTGCGAATTAAATAACCTAAACTTATGATTCTTAAAAATTTCTACTATATTGTGAGTAAAATCTAGAAGAAAAATACTGGAGAAACAACCATTTAGTCTACTAGCTAGACTACATGGTTTTAGCTATTCATCCAAGTCTTATGAAAACACAATGTTTTCTTTAATAATAAAAAA